>JAZBGY010000172.1:1546-40418 GCA_037414755.1 Lydus trimaculatus | reverse complement strand
CATCAGAATCTAAACCTTGGGGCTATGCAGGAATTGACCACCTTATGAATACTGGAAGTAGCTTTTGGCAAAATTATTCCGGTAAGTTTATAATTTCAATCGATTGATTATTATTTTGTTTGTTTATTTAACCACAAAATCTAACAACATCCATTTAATATATTGCAAGACTTTAGTCGTTTGTAAATAGAGTGAAAATCTTGTAAACCATCAGTAAACTTAGTTATGCACTCCTCAACTATTCCTATAAACAACTAGATATATCATTTCCATCGTCTTAGAAACATTATAGAGAAAATGAGAATGTTGTTGTGTATGTGTAGATATAAGGATCGTATCATAAGAATATCTAACAGCGGTAGTGGCAGTAGATAGAACAACAACACAGCATCAATTGTTTAAACTACCTGAACATATTTGAGAAGCTCAAATTTCAATATAGTATAGAAGCGCCCAAGCGTTCCTATTAACATCCATCCGTCCACTGGTGAATAAACAAGAACGATACCATAAACATATTATGTAAACAAGGAAACTCAAGGGAAATTATACAACATTCTCTTACAATATATTGTTGTTGCTGTTGTTGTTGTTGTTGTTGTTGTTCTCTTGTTGTCGTTTTACCACTTTTATATTATTAAAAGTTTTAAATGAAACATAAATGTGGATTTTCTCAAGAAGTTCACAGAGTCATTCTAGCATTCAAAGGAAAAACAATATTTTAATAAAAATGATGAAATCAAGATTGTATGGTAGACCCATTCCAGGTCCTCTATACATGTTCACATCAATTCCACCTACTATTTAAGGAGTAAAGAGTAGGATACAATAATGATTTTTGATCAAATTTAATACAAAACAGGTGACGACAAAATCGCCAGCTGGTAAACGATTTCCGTTATTATTATTATTATTATACATTATATCTAGGTATACCTACTACGGTTAATATAATATATTGCCACAATATATACAAATTACAAAATAGAAAGATTCGGTATGGTATATCAAACCATAACCAATTTGATCGTAGTCATTTTCTGGGAATTTATTGTTGATTGTTAGTAATCAAACTGTTTAAATTGAAATCCTTTCAAAAAACGATTCGAAAAATGTTTATTTCATTTTTAATTCTTTGATATTGGTCGAATTGGTTACAAATGAAATGATGTACAAGACGCTATTAATTTTCTGTTTTTTTGTTCTTTTTTAAATAAAAGCAATGAAGGAATAGGCAATAAGAAAAAAAGAAAAGGAATTAGATTGAATAGACATTAGTAATGGTTTTGTTTGGTTTATGTCCACATATAGAGAGCGGGCAAACCCTCCACATAGTCTATTAAAAATCACAAACGATTTCGGTTTCACGGTACAATTCATCAATTTCTTGATAGAATCAGACAAACATATATCTATATAGCTACTGGACTTTTTACAATACAAACAACACATACACACACATATTGAAATATTCTTATTAAATTAAATTACCAAATTATAGAGCACAAACTCTTACAAAGTATTTTATGAAGATATAATGATTAATCATCTTTTACGATTTTTGCATAATAATAAATTTTTAGTCCTAATGAATAGATAATGACAAGTTTGGCGAATTTAACTGGAAGATTAAACGTGAGACTTTTCGTTTTTGCTAAAATTTACCAATCTTCACAAACAAACAAACACAAAAAAAACATAAAATTTCACCAATAAAGGTTTAAATTGAAGTGAAATTTGTATTCTGGTTTTACATGTACAAATTGATTTACCCAAGTTGAGCGATAATTAATCGGTAACGTATTTGCAAAAGATAATTTGAGACACGTGAAGTTTTGTTGTGTGTTTGTTGAAACTTATCAGAGAAATGTTTGAAACAACACGAATTTGAACAATGTTAAAAGCACAACTTATTGGATTATTGTTCTAAAATTAAATTTTTACAATTTAACACACTTTGTGGTATACTACACCAAGAAGACTTAGAATTCTACAAAATATATCTTCTATGCATATGAATAAGTATCCTCAGGCCACATATTATCGTAAGAAATATTAACTGTGATATATGCGAGAATGAAGAGTATAACTGTCATGGAATATCATTTAAAGGTACTAAAGATGACGATCGAGATGTATGTAGAATCTCAGTTTGGATGGTGTCTTTCTTTAGAAATTTCCGTACATTTAACTATTACCATGTCATGTTGAGACTCTTGTATGGAAAATATCTTCAATTTTAGTAGGTATTTATTATAAACCACGACTTAAATAGAAATAACAAAATCATAAAAGAGAAGAAAAAAACAACATTTTAATCAACTTGATCTTAGTTCAATAAAAGCTTTAAGCTTTTGAGCTTCGTTATTATCATAACCAATCAACAATACGAACAAAGCAATAACGAAAATAATTTATATTTGAGAAATTTTAATTGAATTCCAATGATTTAAAAGGAGTAACGAGGAGGAATGAGAAAAGATCAAGGGGGACGTAGTAGGGTAAAGGGGGTGATTTTATAATATTATAAGTAATAGACCAACTATGACATAGCGATATCGGTAAAGATGTAGCAAGAATATAAAGAGTAATAAGTTTCATTTTGAGTCGCATCGAATCACGTAACTAATTAAACTCTTCAAGTTGCATATACATACGTATACATACATACATTACGTATGTTGTTATATTAACAACGTAATTAGACACGCGCTCTAACTGTTATTAAATGTGTGTCTCGCCAACGATTTTATGAAGAAAAAGATCATGATTCGAATTATTGCTTTTGTAAAAATAATACTCTGGCTAGATTAACTAGATAACCAACAATTGTTGAATGTATACCTATATAGAGCTTTTTCGCAATTATTGTGGAATAAAATCCAAAAACACAAAAAGAAAAGCTTCGAAAAAAAAAGTAAAACGAAGACAACAGTGATCTGCATGAAAGGATAGTATTATTTGTGCTGCCATCGGCAACCTGTGTGGTAAACTATACAAAAACACCACCAACCTTGGTATTGTACGCGATTGCCTTCAAGCCATTAATTATCATTGGAGACTCATTCTTTCTTCTTCTATCTTTTAGTTGTTTCCAACATTCCATCAGTCTATTGCAATCTTTTCTTAATAAATTTTATGGTTTTTGATACTGGCGAAATTCCTTATCTCTATAACAATCACACTACTGGTAATATATGTACCTGTACCTGTACCTGTACCTACTCTTTTAATTATAATTATTTTTCAAATAAGAAGAAAATCGTGTTATTGTTCAAATTACCTCTCATATATGCAACAACAACAACAACAAAAAAATGTAAATTAATGGTACCATTAGTGTATTTATTAATTAATTTGTAAGGTAGTCTTCAAATTTCTTGATGTGCAAGTTTTACATTTATTGGATTTTCAATTTAAATCTTCAATTTTGTTAGTATTTAATTAGCGACTGTCGTAATAAAGCTTGGTTTAAATCCTATTGTCGTCATATCAGCTTGAAGTAATCTCCATATATATACACAGTTGAGGGACTTTCATTGAACTTGTTGTATATAATTCTACTACTTTCTCTCAACAACTTTTATACGGTTCGACACTTGTCTCCAATATATATTGGATGTGGTTAAAATACAGACGACAATGTTTGTTCGTATAATAACAAAACATGCAGATAAACGTACCAAACCGCTTAGTATATCCTAACCAAGTCTCTCTGATTCACCCCGAGTCAAATAAGATCCGTGAGTAAAACACGTTTAGGGGACGCAGAAACGTTTGCACTGTCTATGTGTGTATGTGTATATGTGTTGGATAGGAGTTAATTTAACTCCACAGCAATGCCATTATCCCGGACAGGGATTCTAGCCGTCGGCTATTTAGCACGATGTTATCTTTACTGTTGCAATTTCTCGCCTCGTTGTGTTGTTGTCACTTGTGCCATTTGAATTGTTAGAACGTTCTAACTACTACACAAGTATAAAATCCGCTTCCTTCTTAATCCTCTTGAATGTATACGATTACGGTTTTAATTAAGAAATTTCGTTTGAAAATAGAATTTTAAAATAAGAAAGTTGCAATAAGTACAATTATATTTCGAAAACTTTCCATTCGTTTCTAATAAAACACATTAACCAAGTATTTATGTCCATGATCCATAATAATCAAGGGATGATTAAGGTTAATTCAATAGGAATCCTTCCTTTGGTTGAACAATAGAGTAAAAGGGTTGTGTATATGTATCGGTAATGGGTCCCAAGACGATAATGGAAGTAAGAGAGTAAGACTTTGGATAAACTCAGTAAGAGACTTGAACAAAAGTCCAGTCCCATAACGTTATATCTACGTATAGTATGTTATGTGGACAAGAGGAAGCCAATATATAAACATCTATACACAATATTAACTAATTACCTATTCATTACGGCTTAAAGTGGCAAGTTGGTCCTAAATTATTCCCATACTCCGGAGGCCAAGTTCCGGATGTGTGAGGTAAGACGCAGAAGCTCACCGGAAGCTTGTCTAATGGATCGCCCAACTTGGATAGATAGATATTATAGTAGTTGTACACGCATACAACTATAAATCTAATTAAACACCATCAACAAATTTCTATTACAAATTTTATTAGGATTGATCTGTTAAGTTGGTAACAATGTTCTAACTATTTACTATAAAACTTAGAAATGCAAAAAAACAAAAACAGTCAGTGAGAGTTAATCGAAAAAATACACGTCACTTCTCAATTGTAAGTGTTGTGTTGTGTTGTTAACCCTCAAAATGCTAGAGGGTGAAACGATTTAAATTCAGATATCATTGTCGCTTGACGAAATCATCAGAATGAAATTTCTGTATGACAACAAAGTGGAGTATTTAACTAAATATTAAATAGAACAACAAAAGACAGTCCCCCTTTTCCACAAAACAATTCGTATCTTATTTACAAATTATTATACCTACAACAAATTTTGAAATAATGTTGAATTCAAAATAAAATAGTTGATATTTCTTTTCACAGAATCATTGGCTCAAGAATTGGAAATGGAAAGGAAATCTCGTCAGCAACAAGTTGAAAGGGATGTCAAATCACCCCTACAAGATCGTAGTGGCTATTATAAGAATTCAGTACTATTCACTAGTACAGCAACATAGATATTTGTAAGCATATAAATTATATTGGTATACATCTTTCTGTTTTTGCCTTCAATTACAATATACAGCTTGAATTGTAGCGGCTTCTTTTTGATAAATTTTGAAAAAAAAATACTTACGTCCATTTTTAACTCGGACATATCAGATACTTATTTTAGAAGAACGAAAGAGTTTTGTTAGAAATGATTTTCTCTAAGACTGATTTTTGGGCATATTTTTTAGCTTTCATCGTTATTTAAAGACTTTCACTAACTTTTGCTCAGATTGTTTGTTTTTTTACACAAAGATTTGCACAATATTGTAAAATAATACTTTTCTAATTAATCAAATCAATTTCATATTATCACTATTATCATCGCTTTGTATGTAAATATTTCAAAGAATATTATGTAGGTACGTATGTAACCAAAATATGAGGAGAAAAACAGCTAAAAATTTTTGTACCAACTTGTTTTAACAATATCAAACTCTATGATAATTTGGCACAATATTTCTAACAAAGTATACGCCATTTGGATAATCATAAAGTCAGACGATTACACTTTTACGAGTTAACATTAAGACAAAATTATAATTATTGGAAAAATTTAGATTATTTCTGTCAGAATTTCTTAAAAATACAAGGTGAATCAGCTGACGCTAACAGTTTCCATATTTTTTAGAGAAACTAAACGAAAACACACAGAGAGTACTCTGTCTAAAAATGACTTGATACCGATAAAAGCGTCTTTATCTGTCAGAATCTAGCTATGCATAAACGAGCAAAAAACTACTACAGCCGAAACTCCGGAATGAGTAGATTATGACAATAATTTTCCATTTTCAAAAATCGTCATTTTCACTACAAAAAAAAACGAACACTTTTCGATGTTTCTTATTTTAATCATTTTAATTGACCTACTTTTAGAGGTTAGTTGCACTGTTTATCTTACCTGGATATTGAATTCATTTTTTAAAGTGTGGGGGCAATGTTTCCATTAAACGATCGCCAGTTGTTTACTTCACCGCTTTTCCTTATCATTACAAGTTTACTCAAACTGAAATAGTCCACAGTCAATTTAATCACGTATGATTCAAAACAGCTATTGACCTGTTTGTTAACAAAAATTGGCAATCTTCCTCGATTTTTTTTCAAATGAAAATGACGATTTTTGAAAACGAAAAAGATATTGTCATAATGTTTCATTGAGCATTATTTTCATTTTAGAGCGCTTTTATCGATAAAGCTCATTTTGCTATCAAGTCATTTGTGTGTTTGTTTCGTTTCTCTAAAAAAGATAGAAACTGTAGCTTCGCTTAATTCACCCTTATATCGGTTGATAGTTGAAAATGTATTCTAGACTATAAAATAAGGTGTCACAACGGGTGCCCTGCATAGAAAAAACAAAAATACACTACGAACATGCTAATAGTACACATACTTGGCGTTTCTAATACGAACATAGACCAGCACTACCCACTGTTAGGAGTTTCGCATAAGTTAGAATGAGATAGACAGACCCACTCTCTAAACATCAAACCTGTTTAAATTTTCTATCTTTACCAAGATCATGATGAAACATCAACCGACAAATGTATCAGACAAAGATCAAAGTAGTTCGACAATCTCGGTTAAATACGGCTTATTTTCGATCTATCTCATTCCAACTTATGGGAAATCCCTAAGTTGATGGTATATTTTCCTATGTTCGTATAACAAACGCCAAGTCTTTATTGTAACATTGATTTGCAATACTCAACAGAATAATGTAAGCAATGCACCACTACTGATCTGAACAAGTCTAGAATACGATTCTTTCTCATATATGCTTCTATCTAACAATAATGAAATATTGAGTAGGCTAATTTGTAAAATTCACATTCATGTTATCGTAGATTATGTAAGTGATAGTGTGTATGTAATTTATTGTAAATAAATAAATGTATGTGTGTGCCTTGTAGAAAATAAACAAAAACCTAACTTTATTTTGTTTTATTTATGTCGCTTTCAAATCATCCCCTTATTAAATTTGTTAATGAATCTTAATTATTAAAATAAACAACCTAATATAATTTTTGATTCAAATTCTCTATATAAATATATAAGATTTACATTTTTTTTCTTTGATTAAAGAAAATTAAAATCACCCTTGAAACTCGTTTGATCTATTCCGCGTTTGCATCTTTTCCTTCTTCTACTTCTTCTTCTTCTACTATTACTTCAACTAATTTAACATTCATTTGATTGTAACGATGAATTCTTCTTGTTTCTTTTGGTGAAAATCAACGAAAAAAAAAAAAAAAATAAACATAAAACCTTCATCAATTCCTATAGTGAATTGTATCAAAACATATTCCGGCATCAGTTTAAAGAATAAATCACGAAAAATACGTAAAGCGAGCGAGATAGAGAAATAGAATGCGAAAAGCAAAGCAAAGCGAAAAAAAAAAGGAGAGGAATCCATTACCAGCCTGAATTAACGTCATCTTGAAAAGAATTAAACGAATGGAATTAATTATAAGATTGATGGATTTCTCGAATATCTGTGGTGTTTTCAAGATTTCGACTTAATCACCCCCACCTATCACGTTTCTATCTCTTTTCTTCATTCTATAAATTTTATTATATTATGTATTTTTATCATTATCTGAAAAGCAGAAGCAGAAGAAATGAAAGAGAGAGAGAGAGAGGAGTGAAGCGGAAAAAAAACACATCCGCACCACACAAAATTTTTTTAATCAATAATTCTGGACGTACCTAAAACAAACTCCTGGATTAAAATTTTCGTATAAGTATTAAAAGGGAAGGTCCTTTTTTATATCTCCTCTACATACGATACATACTTACATAACATATATATAGAGTGTTGTGATAATATTATCGTAGTAGCTCTCGCTTATATATAATGATAATTAAAAAAATTCTTTTTCGGTATGTTGAGAGAGAGTCCACGATGATGGCCGTGGATCAATATATAGCCGCAGAATGTCTGAATTCATGATTGAAATTTAACGAAACGAAATATCAAATAACGATGTCCAGTTGGAAATTTTTCCATGTAATGGAATTTGGTACTGGAGATTACGAATTCCAGAGGGGCAACCATATACTGATGATATATTCTATCAATATGGAATACAGTATAAATTTTTATTGTCGATGGAAGTCATTCATATTGTAGAAATTAATAAGAAAATTTGCGAAATACGAATAACAAATACAATATCAATTTATTATTATCATTATTGTTGTTTCATTCATTTTTCATTTAAGTAATATAAAACATAAAACGTAAAGTTTCCAAAACTGAAAACATAATATCTAAATTTGGTTGATTAACGTGAGGCTGTAACAGACTGATAATGAATGCTAAAAGAAGTATCTATTAAAACTTTGAGTACAATAGCGGGGCCCACAAAGGGCCGACTTCTATTGTAAAGCATCAATACAAGCGGTACACATCACCTCAATTAAAATGTAATAAGAATCTTCTCTTAGGTATAGAACTCATTAACACTGCGCAAAAAGGGGCGCCCCCCCTTTTCTCTATATTTCTCGATAAAATTGAAATTACTTCGGAAAAGTTTGATGGGTTTGATTTTCATTTTATTTTATTTTGTCAAAAATGCATTTTACCATATTTTTTTTAATAACAGAAAACTATAACCATAAGTATCTTTTTTATAAAAAACTTATCTAATCACAAATGATGAATGTTGTCGCCAAAATACAAAAACCGAAAATTGTCGTTAATTAACAAAGTTCCACCAACAAAGTTCGCCTTTTATTAATATTTAACCGTCATTACGTTCGTTCTACAATATAAATATTCAAAAAGGGTAAATTGGTGAAAATCTACCTTTTATTATTACTGTTGGAAATTTATACAGTTAATCAAAGAAAAATATTAAGAAAATGGCCAAAATAAATTACAATTAGTATACCTACCTATATATAAAAGGAATAAGTTGGTTTCATCCCCCTTCTACAGTCTACAGCCTACAGCATTTATATTTATCGGAATATTAATAAAAATAACGTGACCCCCTACTACTATAAATGTTGATTGGTGGTTGTAGAAATGGAAGTGAAAAAGAAAACGATATCAACCACCATCACCACAATCCACAATTACCATCATCAGAGTGTAAAGAAATATAAATGAATGATTTTCTATGTTATTACAGCCTAGGGGGTTAAATTCGTTGTTTCCGGTCCGGAAAAATCATGAATATGTTTCATTTTTTTTATTGGCCATTTATATCCAAATTTCTCAACTATACAATATATAACATTTGAATATTGACGAATAGAAGAGAAATCGTTTAAAAAATTGGCTGAGAGATAAAAGGGAGAAACAGCATAAGTACATTTCACCCTTATATAATAAATATTTGCATTTTAATAGTTTCAACTTGGTAGAATTAGAGATTTTCACTTTGTTCTCTTTAATATGCTGATGTAGTTGAGAGAAAATACTTGTTTTTGACAGGTTCGCTCCTTATCTCTACTCTCTCTCTCTATTTCTCTCTTTTATTAACTAAAAACCGTTTTCCAAATTTTCTAATAATTTCTCCAACATTACGAAAAAAATTTAAATAAAACAAACATTTTTCTTCTACCAACTAACTACCCGAAACCAACCAATCACAACAATCATCTTTTGTGAGAACGTTTAAGCTTCAGAGAATCTTGTTATGCTATGAAAACGATGACGACGACATCAGAATAAATCGGTTGCCAATAGCGTCACACACATACACATTTGAATAGCAATTTAGTATATTTCAAATAGTCTAAGGGGTGTCATAAGGGTGGGTGGACGATAGACAAAGATAGCAATATATAGAATGAAATTCTAATCAGCTTTTATGACAGCATTTTTATAATAACACCGCTGTCTGTATGCTATTTCAGTGCCCTGTTCCTATAACAGAATTGCCTCCAGTCATTTATACAGCAATTTAGATAGCTTTTCGAACGATAATTTAGTGAGAGTAAAAGAGAAGCAACGACACCACCTCCACACACACACACACACACCGCCAAATTATCAACACGATTCTGCTACATCTACATACTTTCATATTTAATTCTTCTCCTTTATTTGGAGGAAAATTTAAAAATTTTGCACTAATGTAGATATTAATGGGTCTTCTATCGTTCTCTTTCTCTCTCTTTTTATTAGTAGCTACTACATCTGACATCTATCTAACCATCTAACCATCCATCTATCCATACAACAAAAAACGTCAAGTCAGTATTACGAATGAATAAAACAGCTCACCCTGCGCGCATATGCTAAATCTCTAATATATACTTGGAAAGAAATTTGCATGCAAATCTGTCACACGCTAAGCCAAAAACGGTATAGAAAACTTCTATCACTGATCGTCTGAATAATAATGTATTGCGACGAAAGAAAAATAAAAAAAACGAAAAAAAAAAAAGAATACGTAAAAGCTAAATCATAGACGACGCGCGCTTTTTGATATTATTACAATCGATTAGAATATGAAAGAAAGTAATCAAATCAAAGCACTTTTTTTCTCAGAGTTGTTTCCCTACTTATTCCAGCTTATACAGAAGAGACGGTTAACAATTACAGTTGTATTCCCCACTGAAACTGGCCGTTTCATTTTTTTTTAAACTATTATTAGAGATAGACCTAATCTGGTTGCATTACTATCTCTATTTCTCTAATATACAGACCAAGGAGTCTGTTTGGAATCATGCAAAAATCTGTATTGCATATTTGTTATTATGAAAGATGTAGCGCAATTCCTAGCACTGTATACAATGTTAGGAGTATAGGGTGCGGCGCCCTGTCAACAACAATGCACACTTATTGCAAAAGCGTGACCAAGCAGAATTTAAACTTTTTACCCGAATAGAAAACATTGTAATTCAATGATATAATTGTCCGTTCGTGTAAATAAATAATAATAAAAAAAAAACGAACGAAGAACTTTTATAGAAAATAACAATAGAAAATACAAAGTCATCACAGCTACTGTTCATCCCCTGTTCTTAATTCTCCCTAGAAAAAAAAAATACCAGTGATAGTATAAATACAGATATACAGGCTCTCTTTTTTGTCTCATTTTATCGTTACGAAAATTCCATTGTTTATCTATTCTTTTGCAATAAACACAACTACCACAACTATACCACAAAATAGTATAAGAAAAATTGTGAAATCGTCGTAGCTTGCTTTACCAAATCATCCCCTTTTATATACGTATGTATGTTGTTATATAGTTGAAAGATATTTTTATATCCTATCTCTATCCCACCCTTATTCTTCATCATATTCTTTAAGATTATAAATACAAATAACAAATAACATTGTTTCGATCTCAAAGAGAGCGACTCCGTTCGAGCGGCAGACTTTTATCAAAGTTATGAAAACGTTCATGAAATACACTATTAGATTGGCATTCCATTCTCAAAAATATATCTAAGATGATGCTACTTTAGTTCTGATATGATTTCTCTACACATACAGACATATAGGGAAAAAACCACCACCTAAATTGTACGAATAAAAATCGAAAATAACAAAACAGATTAATATTTCGTATGGTAACAGAGAGGGTTTTGATTATTTCAAGGGGGCACGATAATTGACCCTTTCTGCCATCAATACTTGTCGCAATCAACTGAAAATGAATGATTGTGATCCCTACTATCCTTTACTAGTGTGGGTATGTGTGTGTGTATTTTTTATGTATGTTTCAACGTTTTATACGGCAGTAAACTTGTGTGGCAGTCAAGGATTAATCAAATGTAAATTGCGATTCGATTTCGTAAAAAAAAACAACACGATCTCACTTGAAAGTGTAAAATTCTAAAACTATAACTATCAAAAGTTGATAAATCAAGCAGGTGCTTTTTTTCCGATTTTGTTTTTTAATTATCAATAATTAGAATTATAAATCAAGTTATCTGTGATTTAATAGTAATAATTAATTTTCACAGTAGTTGGCTATAATGCGTGACGTCACTTATACCTTATACTTGCCATCTTTATAATTTATTTATATTTAAAAGCAAATTTGTTTATTTTTCATCGACAATTTTTAGGATTTTCGTGGTAAATTATCGGCATTTTACCATTTTTTTCGCAAACAACATTAGCGCCCTTTTTAAACAATTGTAATCTATCCGAATTACAACTGAAATCAAGGGTAATTTGATTCGTTTTTTTTTGTCTTTAATTTATATCCAATCTAGTTTACAATGGATTATTATTATTAATCCAAATGGTAATAATTTGATTTAAAAGGTGGTTTCTTATATTTTATCAGTAATTTAGCAATTTATAAATATTTTTTTGTTTAAAAAAAGTTTAATGAAATTATTCAATTGTTTTGTTAAATACTGCAGCGCCCTCTTTAACAATTGTAGATAACTACTCGAATTATAACTGAAATCAAGGGTAATTTGATTCATTTTTTTTTTGTTTCAATTTACATCTAATCTAGTTTACATTGGATTATTATTATTAATTCAAAATGATAATAATTGGATTTTAAAGGTGGTTTATTTTGTATTTTATCAGTAATTTGGCAATTTATGAATATTTCTCTTGATTTAAAACAATTCGTCAATTATTTTTTTCCATACTGCAATGAGCAATTTAGAAAAAATAAAAAATCAGTGGTAATTTGATTATATAGTTTATAAAGATTTATTATGATCGGTTGAAGGTATCTTCACACTAGATGTGTTGCGTTTCGTTACTTACTAATTTAAAATAATATTAATAATAATTATTTTACATTTATGTATAGAATATGTTAATTATTCGGAAGTAATTAATTATATAAAACAATGGAAATTGGAATGCAAACGACCGCAAAATATTGGGTAATTAACAAAATCTTAAATAAGAGAAGAAACAACCAATTAAATTGTGGATAATTTGTTAATAATTTAATTATTGTATTTTACATAAAATTATTAAACGTAATTTGTGGAATATTAAATAAATTTTCATATATGCGTGTGTGTGTGTGTGTGTATTTGTGTGAAATTAATGATAAAAATGTATAAGAAGCGACACAAAAAAGACAACAAACTTTTCACAACATGAACTGGATACAGAAAGCTGCTTGACGTAATTTTTCATACAGATTAAAATAAATAAATAATGATGCAATTTGATGAAAAGCTGTAGTTTTTATTTGATTCAACACATGTCTAGGAACTGTAAATAATAATAATAATAATAATAACATATTACACATGTATATAGCATATCGAGACTTTTATGAAGTTACAACAAAAAGAAAATCCATCCATCTCGCATCCGCAGGTCCCAGTGGATTTCGACAGGAAATAGGACGAGTATCGATAACTGGATTGCAGACAATAAAGAAACAATAGAGATAAGCACTGAAGACAGCTGACAGGCGGTGAAAGATTGGCTACAGTGTTGTTTTATAAAATAATAAATAAAAGTAGCAAAACTGACCCAACTATCTAATAATATTTCAAAAAAAAAAAACAAAAAAGAAGCTTTATATAGTGACCACTTCACACTTTCACTAACGGTAACATAAATAACAACAAAACCACTAATTGTTTAAAATATCGTTGATCTTCTTTATGGTTTGATTTACGAAATATTGTTTTTTGCAATCAACTTTTTTTTCTTGAGATATTTGTTGCTTTGTTCGCTCGTGCGGTACAATTTACTCGTGTCGATTGTCAATTACTTACACCTAGTTTTTCCTTGATTTTTTTTCAACTTTTTTTTAAATAAAATAAAGCCGACTTTGATGATATGTGGTTGTTGTACATACCTATTTGACAAAACATTAATTAACAGAAAAAGAAAAATGGAATTGGGAAAGAAACATTCCAAACTTTATAACAATAGTACAACAAAGATAATGATGCAAAACGAATTTGATCACTATTGAAAGAGGGATGGAATTATTAGAAAATAGACCACACAGATGAGGATAAAACGATTTTTTTACGTTTTTCTCCAATAAACCACACTGAATGAAAAATGATTGAACACCGACAGTTGTTGACAGTATTGTAGGAATTGTCACAAGACTGTTACATGATTAATTGATTTACACACCGTCCGATAATTGACCGAAATCTTTATAATTATAGAAACTCGATTTAACGGACAGTGTGTATATATGAAGCGGCAACAAGTAACTTATATTGTCGGGAAATTTCTTGTTTGAAACAAATATGGAGAAAATTCGTGTTAAAATACAAAACAGATAATAACAAAAATTATTTATTGTTTGTAATTATAACAAAACCACAAAAACAGTAAATTATTTGAAGGGAACAGTGTTAATTGCTATCGAGCATATAATATAAAGGGCATAGAGGAAAGGGTGGCCTATTACACAACTACTAGTGTGCTACTATTTCATTAGAACACATAAATAACCCTAAAGGGATATGTGTCGCTTGCTAAATCCCTTTATATTGTTGGAAAGTGTGAAAATCTATTTATATATATACTATTTGTTATTATTATTATCATCATTAATAAATGAAAATTAATAGATTTCACAACAATTATGTCAAATATGGTTTAATTTAATTGTAACAACATGTTGAAATTAATTTTGAAATAATGGATAAACTGTAAAATGAAGAAGTTGCTGTTTGTAAAAGAAATTACGCTACAACTAGGTATCTGTTTCTCTATTTATCTACATCTAGTTAATGTTCAGGAAATATGAGTAATTATTAATCGATTAGTAAAGCAAATCCTCGAGCAAATCCTTGTATTAGTTTCGTTTAGGTTTATATAGAAGGAGATATCGCTAAGAAATACAAGATGATGAGGGTTATATAGAAGGTCGGGGTAGCAGGTTTGAGGGGGTACCTTTAAAATAGTGATTTGAGATCCAAACATCCCTTGAAAACCGGGTACTTTATAATCCATAGTGTATAGCGTTGGTGAACATCTTTACTCTGACCACAAGTTTAGGATCTTATACGAACATTGTGCTCTTAGGTTTAGAAATTAATTCCATCTTCAACTTTAAACATATAACATGTAGTGTGTGTATGTGTGTATGTGTGTATGGTATTTGGAAGGATCAAAATAACATTTATCAACAAAATTTGTGTGTTATATGTAGAAATATGATTATATTATAATAAATACAAGTGTATGTGTGTGTTTATGTGATGGAATGGGCGCCAGAGACACATCACATCAAAGCTGTAAACCCACCTACCGACGACGACAACATCAGCTTGCGCTAGATTGCTCTCAATAATTACTATGCAAAATTATTAGCATATTAATTAAAGAAAATGTAATTAAAATTGAGTTGTGTCGAATAGGAACACGATTATCATAACTGAGTTGAGAGAGTGAACTCAAAAATATGTCCATACATACACTCACACACAGACACACACACAACATTGGAAAAGTGATCAAAAGTCAGACGTAAATTACTAGTGGAACATCTTTTGACGGCCTTCATTTAAATAAAACCAACACCAACACCAATATACCAATTTTGTTACTGTATTTTTGCATTTCGTTTACATATTAATCAACAAATAAATAAATAAATAAATAAATAGCACTCCAATATTGTCAATTATTTAAAAATTCTTGTATAGCCAGGTTACTTTATTTTTCTTTTTGTAATTAATTAAAAACCGAAGGAAGTTAAAAAAAAAACCATTGATCTAATTATGGAAGAAAAATTGGTTTACATTAAAAATTTAAAATAACATTAAATTCTAGGGTTTGAGCATCATTTTTTGTTCATTTTTTTTTTAATGAAACTCACCAACAACAATCATTAAACGATAATTATTGGAATTATCCCATTGGTTGATAACTATATAGTGTTGTAATGTTAATAATAATTATTATATTACACAGCCAGTGTTATTTAAGAGAAAAGTTGTAAAATTAGAATTTAAAATTGCACTTTTATTCAAATCAACTTCTCAATTCAATAACTTAATCAGACATGATCTGTATACGAATAACAAATACAGCAAATTGTTGACTTGGCTGTGAGAAAATTGCACTCGACAATGCAACTTGAAGTTACAGTTTGCGTATTTTCTAGAGCAACGAAACAAAAACAAGGACAGAGAGTACTCCGTTTAAAAATGACTTGATAGCAAAATCGGCCTTATCGATAAAAGTGTTTCTAAAATGAAAAAAACGGTCAGTATCTCTTAGAACTTATTCATAAACGAACAAAGAACCATTACAGCTGAAACTCAAGAATGTGTAGGATATGACAATAATTTTTTCGTTTTCGAAAATCGTCATTTTCATTGAAAAAAAGTCAGATAGTTGACCTACTTTTAGAGGTCTGTTGCACTGTTTCTCTTGCCTTGATATTGAATTCATTGTCAGATGTGCTGACGTCTGTCCATCAATTCATTCGAAATACGTATTTTTGTTGTTTTTTTTTTAAGTGCGTAGGCAATGTTTCCATTAAACAATCACAAGTTGTTTACTTCAACGCTTCTCCTTATCATTAGAAGTTTATTCAAAGTGAATTACTCCATACAACAACAAATCTGAGCTGTTTACAAATTTGCAATCTTCTTTGATTGTTTTTTTCAATGAAAATGACGATTTTTGAAAACGCAAAAATATTATCATAATCTACACATTATGGAGTTTCAGCTGTTCTTTGCTCATTTTCGAATAGGTTCTAAGAAATATTGGCCGTTTTTTCCATTTTATCGATAAAGCCCATTTTTAGATAGAGTACTCTCTATCCTTATGTTTTTGTTTCGTTTCTCTAAAAATTTTGGAAACTGTAACTTCAAATAACCAACCCTGTATAGCAGCTAGTAGATTGATTGATTGAAAACACTAACTAGATTACACCTTGTCTATCTTGAATTGGTCAACTCTAACAGTAGTTGTTAAATAATCTCTCTGTAAGCTTTAAGCGATGCTTGTTGATCAATGTGTTCTGCTCTGTTTTATTGTAAAGTCGGACAAATTACACTAGACTGTGTATAAATTATTTATATAATCTTCCTGAATAGTGGCTGATTGTAATGCAATTTTTTATCATCTCTATTTCTATATAAGTGGAAATTTTTAATAATCAATTAAAATTCTATTCTAGAAGGGTTGTTTAGTATCATCTTGTTACATATATATTTTATAAAACAGATGGGACAATAATCCAGTATAGATTACAAATTACAAACTAATGAAATTTACAGCATATTGATTAATAATTCCATTATTTAATTTCTATCTATCTATCTATCTATCTTCAACAAGAGCAACAATAATAATAGAGATAGGGTTGTTAATATGTGTATGTTGATAAGAGGTATAAAACGGATGGGAGCGTATCCTATCTGAATTCAATCGTTCGTCAAGATAAAACACATTAACAAATTGTGTCCTAATTAGATTGGGCAGCAATCTGACGTGTTCTCCTCAACTCCTCTACGTTGTATATATAGATATGGTTTGTAAAATAGCGAACAACGAACCAATTAGTTTCACTCACATCTACAACAAGAACAACAACAACAACACCCACTTGGTTCATGTTGATGTGTGGAACAGCCGTGGAATATCATCTACTAGAAATTAAGGATGCAACTTATGTTTAAACTACCACCAACCAACCCTTATCTCTTTCATTATTGTTGAATATTTAATTTTATAAAACAAAAATCTTATAAAACATAAATCATTTATTGTCGTTTATATGATGACGATGAGATTTTCAACAATTGAAATGCGTATCATGGCAGCAACCATTGACATTCCGGGCCCGGATTTAATACCACCGACAACCCAAAACCATATAGTTGTAATAGATGTAGAGTATAGAAAACAGTAGCACCATCTATCACTGTATGTCGACTCCGGGAATTGGTCGGTGTTGTTGTTGTTGTGTTGTTTGTGTTGAAGTGCAAGTCACTACCCTGAAACTTGTGTCATACAATTGACGAGTGAATTCCCTAGAAATTCACCCCATAAAATTGAGCGTACAAAAAAAAAACACACACACATATACAGAAATAATAGACAGAGATGGAGAACAACGTAAATAAAGGCGCCACCTTGACGAATTATTTTCTTCTTTAATTCTTTTATAATATAAACAATGATACAGCACAATTAATTTTTAATTAGTTTTTTTACCTTTACAAATCAAATATTTATTTGTTTTGTTTTACTGCTCCTCGTCTAAAGCAGTAACCGAAACAAATCTGTAACGATTTGATAATTTTAATAAACTTTTTTTATAATCTACTAGTTACATATATACAGGCTGTCCCGCCACACTATGGTCAGTCTAATTCGCAACTTCATCACCTATACCGTATTCACTCTAATGCGAGAATAATAAAATTGTGCTGATCATGCGCTCTCATTGCTCTTACGTTAAAGTGATTGTGGTGTAGGATTAACTTATAGATCTAATGATATTTGTGGCTTGTTAGTATTCAAGACGTTCTCATAAGGTTTATAGAAATTCGCTAAATTGGTCGAATAGAGAGGTCGCTCTAGGCGCTAGATGGGAAGGGGCGCCAAAATCGAATCGTGAAAAACAACATTCTCAATTTATTCGTTATTTAACAAAGACTGAATTATAATTGATTAAAAAGGTGTCGATCGAAAGGCGACAAATGGGAAGGGTTGTCGCTTAATAAACTAGTTTTACTTCCACTAAACATGGAAAATGCTCAAAAATCGAGCATCCTAGAAATGGTATTTCCATAGTTAACCATTGCGTTTAAACTATAAATGTTATTATTCCTTTGAAATTTACAGAAATGATCGACTTCTAATGACTCGCTTACTTATAAGGAAAATTGAACAAATTTCAAAGTGTTAATGTTGTGACATCCAATTGAGTTGTAAAAATCAACTTTGTAGCTTCTCGGAAACTGAAAAATAAGGAAAATATTCGATGATTTATTGGAAGAAAAACGTATTTCCATATCCAACGATTTATCTAGCCTTTGAATCATAAATATATATTTTCTTAAAAATAATTTTTACAACCTATCAATACCTATTATTAGAAAACCGAACAAATATAACCTGTCATTAGATATAAAAATTTCATTCTCTGGCCATAGTTTATTCCCTACCAATCTTGATCGAGTTTACGAATCATCATCATTTAGATTGTTTCAGGTAGATTGTTGTTAATATAAAAGAATTGATCAATCATTTTTAATGAATTCAGAAAAACTATATAAGAACATTAACTATAGGGCCTAATATGACGATTGATGGGGCGAGATGATATTATAGTACCTATATACAGATGTTCGATTATAATAATATAGAGACGGAAACTAGAAAAAAACAAAACAACACATGAATGAATATAATTTTGTTGTTAATAATTGTTGTATTTATATCTGATTAAATTAAAAGACGAAACAAGATATATAAAAAACAACAACAACAACAACGAGAAATCAGCAGTTTCATAAATGGCCCAATAAATAATTATTTTATAAATCGAAATGGCGTGCAATCACGCTATTTATGCTTTTATAGAATCACAGGGGGTCAACTATCATCATTTATTGTATTAACTTTGCCTGTAGATATTTAACTAAATAAATGTCTTCCTTAAATGCATCTTTCATATTTTATTACTATATTCACTTCGATTATAGAATGAAATAAAAAATAGATAGAGATTTAAGGAATGATGATTATTATTCTACTACATGAACAACCAGAAATTTAAC
This sequence comes from Lydus trimaculatus, assembly GCA_037414755.1. Lineage (NCBI taxonomy): Eukaryota > Metazoa > Arthropoda > Insecta > Coleoptera > Meloidae > Lydus > Lydus trimaculatus. Next base: position 20,563 of record JAZBGY010000172.1, on the reverse strand, counting down.
ACTAACACTAGCACTGTCTGTATACTATACATAACCAGTATAAGACTAGAACAGCCAGAAGGCTATTTTTAGAGAGAAAGTGTTTATTGTAAATCGCAAGATTTGTAAGTATTTTCATTTACATTTTCAGTATTTACGGGACACGCGACATATATACAGTGGTCGCCGCTATTTACGCTTGACCACTCAGCGGAGTGTTGGTTAAGTGTAAATACCGCAAATAGTGGAAATACGAACCAACTAACCGGACAAAATCCCAATTCCAAGATTTTTAGTCTGTAGCGTCTGTTCACAAAGAGTATGTCGAGAATCTATCGTAAGATAGCGCATATCAAACCGACCGCAGTGGCGTTCTTTATAGTGATGCGTGAAGACAGAGCTGCAGCTTTAGAATTTGTCGGAGATTACAGCACCCAATTCACGAGCGATCCAACAGGCCAAATGGCCCCGTATGTGGATCAGCCAGTCTATCTGGATCTTCGACCTGGTCAACATCCGCGAGCCGTTCATCTTATGTTTGATGTAATGACAGAAAAATTGATACAACACTGTACACTTACTGTGCATGGCTCTCATGATGGACTCATGTGAACGGGCGCAGGACAAATGGATCCGCCCTGAATGGGCACCTTTACACTTACAAATAGAATAGTTTTCTCCGGATACAAACGATAAGAATAAGGCTCCCAATACAAAAATTTTCGACAATTCTAGTTGCTGGTACAAATGTAACATTGATTGAGTGGCGCGCACTGTAACTTAAATGAATCTTTTGATTCATTCACTTTAATAGAATATGCAAGTTGATAGTAATGTTAATTTCCTAATCCTATAGTGTGAAAGATAAAGGACACACCTAAATCGATGATTTTCTAGCATCATCAATTTATTATTATTAGTGTTAGTGGTGTTGGTAGTTGATTGTTGGTAACAATTTTGATGTTCACTCAATCCTAAACATTAATATTTGTTCCCTAAACACACTCTCACACTATATATATATAGGTATCTACCTACATTACATACATACATATAGATAGATAGATATAACCAATATTATATTGTAGATGCGAGATCAGGATTTGATCAATATTAATTATTGGCTATTTTGATGGATACAAACCGACATGATTGGTGAGATAGAGTGTAAATAGCCTAACACACACTAATATTTCATAGGCATCATTTCATCAAATAGCCCCAGTTTTGAGCTTATTGAGATTAACTCTATACAATTAGATTTACAAACCTCTATTATCATTAGTGTTGTTGTTTGTGTTTAAAATTTTGTGTATTAATTTAAGAAAATATCACTACGGAACGGATTTATTTGGGATTATCGATTTGCATTTCAAAAATTGTGATCGATTCATTGATAATAATCGAATTGATGCTTTGTATTCGTCGATCAGTAATGGAAAACATATAATTTTGTTGTTGTTGTTGTTGTTGTATTGAAAGATTTTCCAAGATATCGGCCACTTTATAAAAAATACAAGAATAGAATATACTTACGTTTTATTTTATTTTTTTATTATTTATTGCTCATTTTTGATAAATAAAATAAGAATATTTCGTATTATATTCCAATGAAGAGTTTGGGTCCACTGTGATGCCATCAATGTTGAATGGTTTCATGTAATGATAGGTTCCCACTATTCATAATGGGTTTAGTCTTTAAATAACTGGGCCCATTTTATGGAATTTAATTTGTTTTTATAGCTTTGATTACTACTTGCTATAATTTGAAAACGTTTTTAATAAAAATAAGCTCTCTCTCTCTCTCTTTTTTATTATTAATAATTTTTCGTTTCCTTTCTTTATTATTAAATTTATATATTACGCATAATTGTCCAAGGGTAAAAATGAAAAAAGATAGAAAATAAACAACATTAAGTTGAAGAAAAATCGAAAAAACAATGATTGATGTTCCATCTAACAACCGTCGACGGCTTCATATACGGTTTTTCTTTTCTTATTTTCGGACCTACCTATACCCACCACCACCACCACCATTACTAACCCCTAAACCATCGAAACGAACGTTATCTGATACTGTGTGCAAGTTACACCTATAATTTTACTTTAATACAAATACATTTCATCGATTATTGTATATATTTTTTTTTTTAACAGGAATTATGTTGTAATTTCCTTATCCGTATCGAAAAATGAATGATGTGTTCTCTACACGAACTTATTATTGAAAGAACACTTTGACAAGCAATTTGTTTCAGTTTTTGGGTCTCGTTTTCACCACCATATCCATTCCCCTGAAACAAGGAATATAATAAATTAAAGAATTTCTTTTCTTTATATACCTATACAGGTATGTATCGAATTTGAAATAAGAGAATCGATTATTATTAAATAAAAATTATCATAAATTAATTCGATACAAAATTGCACCTGAATGGAATTATATTATAAACGAAATTACTACTAAGGTAGCTATAAAGAATCACCTTAAACATTTTCTTGGAGAGCAATTCTCTTTTTTAAATGTGTAGAATGATTCATGGGCCCCCTCAAAACATTTGTGTATACACACAAAATCGTTTCCAATAACAGCAATAAACTATCAACGCTAATGTTGTTGTTACAATAGACTTTGTAATTTCAAACAATCCACAATTGGACTTTTATGGTTTTACTAATAAAAGAATGTTTGCTTTTCTTTAAAAAAAATTCAACATAAATCAACATTAACAACATTGTAAAATGACACATTGAAAAACAAAAAGATTAAAGGTTATAATTTTATGACCTTAAAATTGTCAGTAATAATTACATGAAAGTGTAATAAATATTCATCCCTTTTGTGTATACAATATGTGTTTTAATTCTCAAGTAAAACTACCCTATTCGAGTGAAATTAAACTCATTCCCGTTGAATTCTAAATCATATTCCTTATGGATGATGGTGTGAAAAGACCTCCAACTATACGACTACAGCTTTTCTTGTACAAGTGAAAGAACATTGAAATAACCCGACAACGACGACGACTCATTCATAACGCATAATTAATTAAATTCTAATTGCGCCTTCCAAGTGCCGTGCTTGTTCAAAACTTTAATGTTTTTGTATGGATGGTGAGCAGTATTGGGGATATTCATCATTACAGTTGACAATAAGAAAGACGTTAATCGTTTTAACCACCACCACCACCACTTCTTTCACATCCCCTATATCTATATCAACTACACGAATATCTCGATCTATTCCCGACCGTAGTGTCTTCCGGTCAGAACTAATTGCTAATAGTTTTGATTTAGGTAACAACACACTATAACTATCTCAAGTTGAAACTCTTAAACGACTATTTGACAACATGACATAGCCATGTCTGCTACTTGTAATTAGGTATGTTGAAGCCAATCTAGCAAACTTAACAAACTTTATTAGAGTGGTAATGTTAGAACTTACACTCGATCTATTCTGATTTAAGTCAAAACGACTGTTTGTAACTGTCAGGTCAAGTTGACCAAATCACGATGAATGCACAATACCTGGTTATTCATGAAGATCAATTTGTTACGTCTAGACATGTGAAAGAATAAACAATAAATAATAATAATAATAGTTAGATTGTGTGTCCTTTTGTTTTGTATACAAGGGGAGTAGGTGGAGAATTGGCGATTTTGAAAAAAAATTCCAAAATTAAACCGTAACGTTCACCAATTATTAAACAAGTTTCGTATATAGAGGTATACCTATATTAGTCGTCAGTCAGTGGACCTAAATCGATTATTATTAAAAATATTAATTTCATAGCCGTCAATACCTGTCGGCCATGATGATCGTTTTGTTTTAGAAAAATTTAATTTGTTCTTTCAAGTGCCGACATAATGATTTTCATTTTGTAATTTTTATTGTGTTAGATTGAACCCGCACGAAAAATGATTTTTACACTCCCAATCAAAAATACAAAACGATATTCCCTTTCAATTTCCAAATAAATTAACAAAACAATACCAAATACAAATAATTTAATAGATGTATTTAGGTATGGTTGGGTAATTCTTGTAATAACTAAGTACTGGTGATGGTGGAGACAACCCTTAAACTTGAAGTGGGCAATGTATATTCAGAAAGCAATGAATTGAGTAACAACACTAAGTATTCAATCCGGAAACCGCCCTGAAAGTGTTAAGCTTCCATTTAGACTAAGTCTGATTCCATTATCTAACCCCCTCTTCACCCTGTCTACAATCCACCAAGATCTTACCCTTTTACTTTGTACAACTTCTCTGTACATTTTCAACCCTTAAATCGGCCACAACCCTTCTTATACATATAAAGACTCTGTTTCATTTCCGATTTCCTCTTTTAAAGTAAACAAGAATCACAGCTCGCACACAGTCGACGAAAATTAATTAATTGAATTATCAAACACATAAAGAGAAAATACAATGAATCGGTCAACTTATTTATAGATAAAATCCAATATAAAAGGGTGAATTTTCTTATATAGGGTGGTTTTTGTATATACAGCAACCGAACAGTGCCACTAATCCCCATTATCAAAACTGATTTTAAATCTTACTTATTCATTGTCAGCTTACATCGAAACGAATTAGAGTAACTTTGCAACTTTCTCTTAAACATCAATTCTAACCCCTTTCAACGGAATTTATTTTAATTAGAAATTAACATTTCTGAATTTCATTAGGATAAACTGTTGGAAAAACAATCCATTTTTTTGTTTTTTGTTTTTTGATTGCATTTAATAACGTTAAACAAAATAGGTTAGGAAATTAAAACCTTAAAATTGCCACTTTTCGCTTTAATGCAACAATACACAATTATACGGATAGTTTATTTACAAATACAACAAAAAAGTGTATTGGTTTATTTTGTTTTGTTTTTTTTCCAAGAGGAAAGACAGAGTAAAACCTAAACAATCAGAAACTCTTTTGAAAATTTTGTAATTAATGATCGCTTTTTTTTCATCTACCTACATAAGAAAAAGATAGACAGACTTAAGACTTGTGTGTGTGTGTGTGTATAACACACAATAGAATACCAATGGATGGGTCGTCATCTTTTTTTTTCTGTTATTGTCTGGTAACAATCAACCATTAATGGTTGGTGATGTTGTGACGGACAACAGCAGGACATCAATGTTACAATATTATGAACAATGTGATTGGTTGAACTATTGAATTTTATTATCATCAGAAAATGGCTGCCATTAACTAATTCTCTTGTTCTTTCTTTACAACAAAGTAACTAGCAACATTTAAAAACAAAAAAATTTCGATTCTCTATACATCATTTTTTTGTGGAGAAAAACCCTAATTACGGCCCTGATTATAGTTTTGGCAACAAGTCCTTATAAACCTAATTTTAAAGTATAGCACAAAAGTATAAAGTTGTTTTTTAACGCAATTTTAGTCAAAGAAACTGCGATTCTTGAAGACACGATCGAGACTTTTGGATAAAAAACCGCCACCTTTCACGATGATAACAGTAGCTGACTCTTTCATAGAGTTGATATAATTCGACAACTAGGAGAAACGACGAAAGAAACAAGAAGGCTAAGAGAGCACCACGTGACTTACGTGACCATACAACCCCATAATGTTCTAGTGTAAGCCGCAATTTGTCTCACTCTACTCTATAGGTACATTCTCCATCATATTATCAAAACAGATAAGGATGTTAGTTTATAAAAGTACTGAGTGACATTATCAACTTTTAGTTTGGCACAATTTGATACTCTTGTGCGACCTACTTAAGCTATAATTCAATATGTGATTTAGGCGAGTTGGCAGCAGCCAACAATACAAATACTGCGTATTTTTCCAAATTTTATCAAGAGTTTTTAGTTTGTTTTTTTTTATACTGTTGATATCATAAAAATGGAAAGTTTACATTTTTCCTTATCACTATCACCTTCTTTTTATAATATTATACGTTCTCATCTTTCCATCTTTCTCTGCTTTGTAATAAAATCCAATATTGATTAGACTTATATACACACACATTCAAGCACCACACATCGAGAAAGTTATTCTCCATCTTTTTTGACCGAAACAACATTCTCCACCACAGCTATTTATTATTTAAACTTGGAAAAGCTTTCAGGAAAGATATGGGGGTGGGTTTTATGTCGATAGAAATATTGGAGGTGTGAAACGATCTCTACGATTTTGTTGTAATCATACTACTACCCCTTGTCACCACTACCACCACCACAACCACCACCCCCATTCTCCGATTACTATCGTATTTTTTTATTGTAAAAGGGAATTGATGGGTGTATTGGTGGCACCTGTAATTTTCTATAATTATGTTTTGCATATCTTTGTGTGTCTATTGGGAAAACAGTTTTGTTAACGTAACTGTAGAAGTTTTGTGTATGTAACACATTTAATAGTCCATAGGGGAGATTCTTGATAGTTTGTTTCCCTACTTTATTCTACATCTATTTCGCACGAGATAAAAATAATCTTTAATGTAATAGTTACAGAACATGCCATCTTTTACATAAATACGCATAACTAACTAAGGAAAATGTAATAAAAGGAGTGATCAAATCTTTCGCAAAAAGCATATTTATGGTAAATATGCCAGTTTTGAAATTACAATGGGTTGGGTTGGTGTCATTTAACATTTTTTATTACTCCGTATCTCTTTTTCCGTTTAATTTCCTTATCACTGTTTTTTTCTTTGATTTTTTTTTGACTCCATCAATACGACTTGAAGTTTTTTAATTGAGCTCCAAAGTATCGAAGTTTTGTTGCAAAATCAATTAAGAGTATATAAGGCTTTCTATGTTGAAGCGGTGCAAATTTCTTTATAGAATTATCATAGAGGTTAATTAAAGGTGAACTGGAGATAAACAGATTTTGAACGGAAATAGTTTGAAAACCGACTTTTAATAAAAACAAAAAACAACAACAGTCCCCTGTCTATTGTTATGATTTTGAAAGGAGTTAAAAACAGCAAAGAAATCTTGGTTCGCCACTCTTTCCACCAAATATTTATTAAACGTCTCCGGTAACATTACACAGAGAAACAATATCTAAAACTTTATACAAGGCGAGTTATAATCCGGGTGTAGTAGAATAAACGAACGGCACCCGCCAAGTGGGAGCTGCAGCAGTTGGAGATGTAGATGGCGCGGAGAATGGGTGAAATGGGTGGTGGCAATGGTGGTGGTGCTCAAGGGATATACGTATATACGTATATAAGTGTATATATGTATACATACAGAACGGCTGCTGCTGCTTTGCGGGGATGATATTTTGGGGGCGACTCGAGTAGAATAGCATTGCGCTGAGTATTGAGAGCTCCGGGTAATGTCCTCATCCGGGCGCGGCGGCGGGTCGATACCGGAGCCAAAGTGAAACACCGCCCAACCGCCTTCTCCTCATGTGGCACTATTCTCGCCCAAGAATACGAGCACCAACACTTTTATTTTATCTCTCACTTTTATTACCCAGTTCCGGACTAGATGAATTTTTGTCGCCACAATAATCCGGTAGAGAACAATGTTTGATAGAAATTAATCTGTTATTGACCTAATTTTGGTTTTATATTGTTTGTTTCTATTTTTGGTCAAATCGCAATTTTGGAATTTCTACAATTTGCCAAATCGGTCTCATAGTGGTGGAATTTGTTATTTTCGCCAATCCCACCATCAAATCGTGTGCAAATGACAATAAGAGAAATTCAGTCGGATTCGCGGAATCCAACAGCCAATCGTATCCATTCCAGACACACCAGTTCGAGTTTCTCGGAATGTGGATCTTATTGCTAACGGGGGTGGGATTGGACGTTGCGCCGTGACGCTAGAGCAAACCGACACTCTATTGGACGTTTCTGTTCTTTTTTGTGTACGATTGCCTATGTCTGTGTATTATGTACAATTTATATATGTAGATATGTGTATGTGTGAGATTCTACAATTGTTATTTCTGCGCAGAAAATGACGCTTTCCATATACCCGGACTACCAGATAGATTCAACAAACCAGCAAAGGCCCAGGGACTTGGAGGTAGCCCCCCTTGAATCTCTCGTTGTCTCCACAACACCCCCAAAAAGGAAATCAATACGGCAAGCACACCAAATGACAATCGCTAACAACAAAAAGAATACAAGATTATTATGTGGAAATAGAAGGAAAGAAGTTTTGAAGCACACCGAACACATGAACGAATCAAAGCTATAAAGTTTTCATCTATTGCATCTATTACCAGAAAGCGATAATCACATATCAACACAACCTTTGTAATGTGTTTACCTAATATGTTGAAGATCTGTAACGACTAATTGTATCCAATCTGGCGCTTCCTTCAACACATCCTTAGATACCTATAGGTATTTCAGTTATTGCGTATAACGCTCCTACTGAAACTTCCATGTGCTGAAATGAAAATTAAACCTTTTCCTTTCATTCCCGTCTATTATATTTTACATATAATTTGGTTATAAAATGACATCAGACATGAAACCAAAGATGGTATACCTCGTCGCAACAATACCAACACAATATTGACAAAATATGAAAAGCGGCATTAAAAAGTATCTATCTCGCTTTCTTTCTCAACGTCCGTATTTCATATCTTTTCCTTTCTTGTAATATAATAGTCCTAAATACATTAATCCTGTGGATCCGCTTGGTGCCGAGGCGATCCTGGGAATCTTATAAATTTCTCTGGCATTGGTGGTGGTGGCGGTGGTAGTAGTAGTAGTAGTGACGGAGATGGTGGTGGAGGTGGTGATGGTGGCAGGCAACAGCATCAGGAGGTGGTAGAAGAGGGAAATCAAGATAAAGAGAGAAAATCTGGCAAACAGAGAAAGACAGCGGCCATGTTGAGTCTTGGCAATCGCACGGTCACATTATTGATATTCCACTTCGAGTCTGGTTCATGTCGTATAACAAACCTCCTCCTTCTCTATCTACCCACCCACTGTTAAGCCACCAAGCTACTACCCCTTTCGTCGTTGGTCCTACGCCGACTACCACCCATCCACCCCTAATACAACTCCTCTTCTGCGTTCTGAATTATAATAACTTTTAGAGGGAAACGTCAATAATCCAAAAAAAAATAAAACGATGATAACCTCTCTGCTCAACTACATATTCGAATGTAACGTGTGTGGATTGTTGGATTCAAAAAAATCTGAACAAAAAGCAGAGAATTATTGGAAAACCTTATAGTGAATTGACTTTTTTTTTCCTGATAAAAAAGAATTGAACGAATGTGGAAGAATAACAACACAACAACTACGTGGCTTCCTAACCAGTGACAGGTCTTCCACATTGATTTATCGTTTCGTATTTGTGTGTATACTTGGAATAAAAAAAAAGCTTTAAGGGTATAAGGCGGGTATAAGATTGATGCTGTTCCCTTATACAATCTCACCAAGCTTCCATTTGAACCCAAAGTAGAGCTAAAGAAAGACAGAAAAAAACAGGAACAACACTAAACGAACGAACTTTATATCGAAATGGTTCCAAACACTTTTCCTGAACAAAAATCAAATCAATCTAACCAACTTTTATTACATAATGCAGAGAGTAAAGGGGGAATTCTATATAAAATACTTTTTATGTTGAGTAGAATTGAAAAGGCATATAAAAACTAAAAAAAACAGAGACAACGTGCAATAACTTGCATTAAGTTGTCGTTTCAGCGAAATTCTGAAAATATCCTGAAAATGGATCAATTTGAAACTACCGCCTAAATTGTTAAACTAGTCAATGTACAATAGATAGCGCTAGTTTCAAACGGCGGAATTTTCGATATTTTATTATTTATTATCATTGTTATAATTAATTTGATAATAAATTAGGAGAATAATGATTATTTATTTTATTTATAGAATATTAAGTTCTTTTTTTTGTATTTTTCCAATTGAATTCAACTTCACTTTAAAGATTGCTGTATTACCGATAATGATTCTAACCTCAATTGACGCCATAACCTCATCAATTTGAACTGTCATCAAAGCGGAATGTTTTGTTGATGAAATTGTTGAATAAACAAATCTTTTAATTATAATCTGAAGTAGTTATATGTAAAAAATGGCATATTCTGTAAATATATCCGTAGAAGCCCCAATAGAAAACCAAATACAAGAGATAACATACGATGGCACAGAAATCTATCAACCGTAAGTATTCTTCAGTTGTTGTTTCAATAATAATTTAAATAATTGTGTGTTTTTATTCGAATTCAGACCATTAACTTTATCGGAAAGCCTTGCAAAGTATGCACAAAAAATCGATTTTAGTAAAACATCAGATATTGAGGTGAAAAAGGAGGATACCAACAATGATGACACGAAATCTGAAAGTGATAGTAAAGATTCGTTACAATCAAGTTTATGGCCATGGGATTCTGTTCGTAATAAACTACGAAATACATTCCAAGAAGTTTGTGTATTAGCTGATGTGTTGGCGATTGCAAAAGAAAAACGTTATATGGTATTAGATCCGGTACAACAAGAACCAATCGAAACTAAACCAATGGTACAGATCTATGCTCGTAAGAAGGCATTAGCCGGTGCTGCTAGTGTTCTACTAACTGGTGCTGAACGTTTGAAAACATCACAAAGTGAAGCAGCAAGAAATCGCACCACACCCGACTTTCACATCGATTTGTTACGTTTAAGACAGAATTGGCGATTGAAGAAAGTTTCAAATACAATCATTGGTGATTTAAGTTATCGTACAGCCGGTTCGAAATATACACAAACCGGTACATTTGAAGTAACAAAAGCTGAAGATGATGATAAAACAAATAGTCGACCAGGTAGTCCTGATGGTGGTGGTGGTGGTGGTAGTAGTGGTGGCGGTGGTAGTGGTGGTCAAGTATCGACACCATCAAGAGCATTAAAAGTTTCAATACCATCAGAATTACAAGGTGTTGCTTATATTGAAGTATTATGCCAAAAAGACCAAGAAGATTTGTGTAGTGCAAATGTGAGTTTATTAGGATCTGGACCACCACCATCCAATTCAGATATGCATTGGCAACAGAAATTGGAGGCGGCACAAAACGTTTTATTTTGTAAAGAATTATTCAATCAATTAGCAAAAGAAGCAGTACAATTACAAGCACCTATACCACATATGGTTGTTGGTAATCAAATTATGGCAACTGTCCTACCTGGTATTCAATTAATTATCGGATTATGTCACTCAACTAGTGGTGATAAGAAAACATCAACAAATACCACGACTACTACTACTACTACGACAACAACACAAAATAATAATACAACACAGAATACAGCAAAAAGTGATCATGATCATGTATTGGAGCATTCATTGCATCAATTATTGAGAGAAGTACATCATAAAAATACACATCATCCATTTCCACATCCTGCAACAGGTCCATTAGGACCATCAAAGAAACGTATGTTGGCTGGACCGATGGCAGCCGATCGTTACGAATTGTTAGAAATGACAAAATCTGAAACATTATTAGAACAAATCATAAAACAGGCACAACATTTCTTTATGCGTATGCGTACCGAATACGTTCTAGATACAATAGCGAAAGAAGTTAAAGATCCCTTAATTAGTTCCCATTGGAATACATTAAATAGTCCAACACAATCATGTGTAAAAATCAATATATCATCGCATGGTTATGATGCTTTATGTCGTACACCATTGGTTATACATGTTGGGGAAAAAAAATTGAAATGTATTTGTCGTGATGGTAAAGTAATGTTAATGAGTTATGAACCACAAGAATTACGTGATTTGATCTTTTGTCATATAAATCAACATCAAATTTTGGCTGTACAAGCATTAGCAAAAACAATGGGTTGGCAAGGTTTAGCTAATTCAAATCATTTAGGTAATGGTAGTGTTGAACCATTAGGTAATGCTAGTTCATGTTTATTAGTATCACCAACTGGTGATCGTATTATTGCTGTACGTTGTGAACCACATAATGGTGTACAAGTTAGTGTGGCACATTCACCGCGTAGTGATTTCTTTCCATCACGTTTAGTTACTGAACGTAAATGGGAACATTTAGGTGGGCAATTTCGGGATGTACGTTTAGAAAAGATGGAAGGTAGAAATTTCCTACATAAAATGGAATTGTTGATGGCCAGCTTAACAAGTAATTCTTGAAATGTAAAACTAGAAAATAAACGTTTACCAATATCTTGCTTTTTCTCTGAATTCTAAATCAAACCAATCTATCTGTAGAACACCAAGGGACAAAAGAAAATATGAAAAACGACATATTCTCATGTATTTTATTTTTTTATCATTATTACAATGTGTGTGTTTTTTTTTTCATTATTATTATCTTATTATTATTATTATTATTCGTTTTTAAGACATGTGTTTTTTTTTGAACGTTTCAATATGTTCACGGACGATAAAATTCAAACTGCATCCTTATGACGCAAATCTAATAGATATTACAAATCAGAGGGATGTAGCTGTTTTCTCCACTAAATCATCCTATAAATGTTTGATTTATTGCCTATGAACCTATTGAAATGTTGTGTGTAAAACCAAGAAACTAAAGAAAAACAAACGAAAAAAAAATAATTTTTTGTTATCATCTTAAATGTTTTCCGTTGGTCTTGGTCCAGATGGGCGATGATTTTTCGCTAAATAATCAGCAAATTCTTGGTATGGTGTTTTAGTTAATGGCATCTCTTTCCATAAATCAGGCGTTAAATATGCATAAGTTTTAGCGATTGCTGCATATGTTGCCTTGGCGAAATTACCCAAAGTACCAGTTGAACCACGTGCCGATGTATAACAATCTTCAATACCGGCCATTTGAAGTAATTTTTTGGGTACTGGAGCTGATACAATACCAGTACCACGTGGTGCTGGGATTAAACGTACAGTTACAGAACCGCATTTGCCAGTAACCTGAAAAACGAATTAAATCTCTTTTCATAAATGAAATTACTTTGATAAATCAAACAAAATTTCAAGGATTTTCAGGGAATCTAGGCCATCATTAGGCAGTTAAGCCTTTCGGTGAAAACCGCGAAAGATTCAAAAATTAATCATCATATTTAACAATTTTCAACGTAGATGAGCAAAAACAAATACAAACCTTGCAAGGTACTGTATGGGGTTTACCGATCTTGTTGCCCCAATAACCACGACGTACAGGAACAACTGACAATTTTGCTAAAATAATAGCGCCACGGATCGCTGTTGCTACTTCCTTACTACATTTAACACCAAGACCAATGTGACCATTACTGTCACCAATTGCTACAAATGCCTTGAAACGAGTACGTTGTCCTGCTCTTGTCTGTTTCTGGACGGGCATAATCTTCAATACCTGTAAGTAGAAAAATTGATGTCAGTTCAAGGAAGTAACATTTCTTATCATGTTTTATAATGTAACAAAAAATCAGACTAATCTAGGCCATCATTAGGCAAAGCCTTCTGTGGAAACCGCGAAAGATTAAAAAATCTATTCATCATACTTGTGCATACAACCTGAAAATGATTAAAAGTGTAAAGAAAAATCTTACCTCATCTTTCAAAGAGGGTCCAATGAAGAAATCAATGATTTCATATTCTTTAATTGGCAATGAGAACAAATAGATTTCCTCCAATGAACGAATTTTACCATCACGTACTAAACGACCTAATTTCGTTACTGGTATCCATTCTTTTTGATCTTCTTTGCCACGACCACGTCCACGACCTCTGCCGCGACCACGGCCACGTGGGCCACCGCCGCCACGACCACGAGCACCACCAAAACCACCACGAAAACCACCGCGTCCACCACCGGCTGGAGCTGAGTCCGCCATTCTAACAAAAGACAATTTACATTTAAGATCAAAATAAAATACAATGCAACTACGCCGCCGCCATTTTGAATGGCGTTACCACGTGTTGCTTCCATAAAATTAATTCAAAAAAAAAAGCCAATTTAAATTTGAAAATGGACAATAATTAAATCAAATTAAAATCTCATAATCAAATACTAATTATAAACCACAAAATTAAAATATTTAAAAAAAAAATTAGAGAAACCGTTACTTACTTTTAAACCTTCCTCGGGAGTTGGTCCACGAAAGAAAGAGAAAGAAATCGCTTCCGCTAAGGTTTTTATACGCAAACCGGCAACGCATGCGCAACTACATCATAGAAATACTGGTTTTTCTTTTTTTAAACTAGATGGCACTCGTAGATCTAAACAACAATTTTATAAACATCTTTAATAAAATATGTATTCACCATAAAAATATCGTAAATTATACGAAAGTAATTAATATCCAAACATATGGAATAATTGTTCATTGGTAAATGTTTTTTTAATGATTTTTGGATAAATGAAATTTTTATTTGAATGCTGCAATAATAGATGTCGCCACTTTGCCAAAACTACAGAATTTTCAGGATGACGCCTTCTTGATGATGATTAACACAATTTTAATTTCAATGAATTTTCATTAATTTTAGGAATTACTTCTTTTTTTCACATGGAAATCTAATATGTACAATACTATCGTTTGGCTGAAACGATTTTTCTCTTTATCCAAATCGCAGGCGCAATTTCCTCCATATTTACGTTGTTTTTTAGAACAAAAAAACTACTGCTTATCTACAGCTGTTCTGAAATAATGTCAACTGTATTGTGTTGGCTGTTCAGAAAATGAGCAACAACGAAGATACAAACAATAAAATCCAACAACAAGACAATTTATTAGAAGATGGTGTCCATTATACACATGAACAGAAAATTGTAGCAGCTGTATGGGTGCATGAAAAAGAATTTAATAATCAATCATGGAAAGATATCAATAATAATTTTTTAATACGTTTCAATGTACCACCACCGAATCGTTCGACATTTTTAAGTTGGGAACGTAAATTGTTCAGTGTTGGTAATGTTGAGGATAAAGAGAAAAGTGGACGTCCATTATCACGTTTGATGCATGTACCATATGTACGTGCATCAATACGCGAATCACCAGAATTATCATTAAGGGAACGTTCAAAATTGCTGGGTTTACCACGGACGACTTTATTGAAAATTATACGGGATGATTTGAATATGGAATTTGAAGTGGAACAACAACAGGATAGTAATGTTGGTTTAAAACGGCGACATTCACCTTATGGTGCTGGCAGATGGAAAAACAAGAATCAAACAGATGTACAGATAAATGAGGGTGGTGGTGGTGGTGACGGTGGTCCGGCTCAAGGGACCAGTTTACATGTGCAATTATAAATAAAGTCGATAAATGCTGTAATAATATATTTGAAAAAAAAATGGGTCCTCTTGTTTTACATATTATCACTTCAATAAACATAACTGATGTTTTTTGTTTTTGTTTTTTTTAATAATAATTCTTTTATGTATAAATATGTACAAGGTACTGATGTATTTCATTTTTCGCATTTATGATCTAGACAAGGTCACTTTATTTTGGAGTTTATTTTTTGTTTTAAAACTCAATCAGTAGGCTGTGATTATTATCGCAACAAATTCTGATTGGTTGTTGTTTAGACAAGGCGCCCAATTTGAATTATTATTATTATTGAACAGAGAAGTTTGGTTACAAGGAAATAAAAATAAATATTAAAATAAATTAAATATATTTAAATCAAACAAAAAGAAAATAATAATAATAAAAAGAAGAGAAAACAAAAACCTCGTCAGTCGATATGTTTTTTATCTACAAATTCTTAAATTCAATACGTGAATGCAAATCAACCACGATCAATAACGATAAAAATAAATACGGTTTTTATACAAACTTTCAACTATATAACAGAAAAACGAGATTACGTTCATCAAATTTGTTAATAAAAAAAAATCCAGTCGTATACTAGATAAAATTGGTCCCAATGACCATAATTTCGAACAACAAAAAAAAAACGATGTAACCAAACTGTGTTCAGTAATTTCATCAACATTTCCAACAAAAATCAATCTAGTACGCCATAATAACCATACGCAACAATCTGTATTGATGGACATACGTTCTCTAGATTGATTTTTCTATAAAGATGTGTACCAAATTGAGATCGCCCTAATAAAAATTGCTATAGATTTGTTTTGTTAGATTATAGACTGGAAGAAAATCTCACAATTCATTAATTAAAACTGAATCTTCTGCCAGTTTTTTGTTTCTAGCGACAACAATAAAAATTAATTTGATTTTGTTGGTTTGATTGAAGAAAAAAAAGAAAACAACAGAAAATAAAAACAAGAATGGCCCTAATAATCGATACAGAAACAAACAAAAAAAAATATGTATAATATATATATACTTAATTACAAAATATTTAAATAATTTAAAAATGTTTTGTTTTCCTTTTTATGTATAATATTATGTATATAATTATAAAATATGATACAAGATTTACATATACAATCATTATTACAAATATGCACACTTATATTCTACAATATTTCATTAATTTTGAATTAATTAATTAATAATAGTGATGATGTAAAAATAACAGACTAATATTTTCCAAAAAAAAAAAAACATCCACAACCACGTGAGATGTATATAATTTCTATTTATTTATTTTTTTATAATAATAATTAATGTAGTTTGATTCACTAGGCCTCTAGTTTAGCGTTGTACAAATATAGCAGATGTATTATTATTTTTTTTCATTTATTTATTTAATAGTATTAAATATAATATTTCTTAGCAATTTATTTACAAAAAATATACAAACTATTTACGTGTGGAATTTACCTAAAATCATGTTTTTTTTTTAAATTTTCATTTCATCTTTGTAAAAATATCTTATTATCCTCATCAATAATAATATTTATAGTACTGCACCCTAAGTCGGTTAACTAGAAACAAAACAAAAAAAAAAAGGACATATTTGTCCTGATTTTCAAAATCTTAATTATAAGTAAATTGAATTTAAGTTCAACTCTCTTATATTTTGAGTTTTTAAATTTTCAAAAAAATCTTTTGCTCCATTGACATTGAATAAATTGACTTGGTGCTTCTTTGGCATATTATAAATATTTTAAAATATATAAATTAATAAAAATATATATATATATATGTATGTATATATACAATCATTGGTCAAATTCTAACTTTCATTAAGTCGTTTTATACCTTCTTGTATATAAAATACTAAATGTTGTAGCGAACTGTGCATGGTTAACGGTTTACATCGACGATCCAATTGGATGAAAAAGTCTGTAAATTAAATAAAAAATTACAGATTTTTCCAAATTTATAATCTACAATAATTACCTGTATGTTCGCCATTTTTAACAAGTGCATCAGCTGTATCCCATAATTCTTGACACGACAATAGATATGTATAATGTTGATTTTGTTTATACATTGCATTATATACGTTTAATGGTATCCACATATGTGGTGTATTACTTGTATTTGGTGTTGTATGTACTTGTGTTGGTACTACAGGAACTGTACTATTATTACTACTACTATTATTATTATTACTAATATTTGTATTATTATTATTGCTACGTGCTGCCAATTCACCACTACTATAACCAGATGATTGACTACCAACTGAACCAACAGAACCAGCTGGTGATGGAGTTGGTGATAATGGTGATGGTGTACCCTGACCACCACCACCATTAATTTGTTGTGGCTGTGGTTCCAATGGGGGTATCGTTGGTACTTGCTATAATAATAATTATAATTATATTTACCAAATAATTATCTTGAATTAAAATAAAACTCACTTTACTACTAAAATATTCACCAATAATCTTTTGCGTTTCTTTAGCTTCATATTTTTTCATTCTAAATAATTTATAATAAAGTAGAGCTTGACAACGGTAACTGTTACAAAACAAATACAAATTAAATATACAACACTTTTTGGAAATTAATCAAAAATTACCTTAAAACAGCCAATTTGTTTTGTTTCGGTGATGTATTTGTTTGATTACGAAATTTCGACGAAATATACCTTTAATTCAAAAGAAAAAAACCAATTAAACTCCAATTTTTATTTGTTGTTGTATTCTTTAATAACAATAATTACCTAATTAATGAAAGTGTATCTTTGTACATTGTAAAACATGAATTTTCTGTAACTCTTGTTTTCTCCATTGCATTACCAGTTAATAAGAAATATAATACAGCCCTTAAATATAACATACATTGTTTTGTTGTATCAGTCTCACGATCAGCTAAATGTTTTAATCTTGTTGCATCATTCAGGTACTGACTTTGATCCCTAAATAATAAAAAAAATATATATATTTTCTAATTATCTTAAGAAAAATTAGAAAATTTACCTTTCCTCTCTATCGATAGGTTCTTCTTCAAAATATGAATGATATTCCCTAATTATTGGCGGTTTTGTCTCAACTAATTGTCGATGATTATGATTATTACTATTATTATTATTATTGGTGGTTGTATTACCTTCCCGATCATGATTTGTTGGTGGTGTTTTTGCTAAATTATCAAATTGAGATCGATTTATTGTTGATTCAATACAACTATTATTATTATTATTATTATTACTAATATCATTTTTTCGTCGTTTTGTTTTATGATTATTATCTTTCCTATTTTTATTATCTAATTTTTTATTATTATTATTATTAATATTATTATTACTATTTTGTGATGATAAATTACTAATTGTTGATAATGATGATATAGAACTGGAACTATTACGACGTTTACGTTTTTTTGATTTTTTACGATTTTCTATTGCTTCACTATTATCATTTTTCCATGATTTATTACTATTATTATTATTATTATTGTTATGATTTTCATTATCACTTTGTTGTTTGGGTGGTGCACACAATTTCTTATCAATTTCTTTTAAATACGGATGCCGTACCTCCTCTAAACGTTTCTTTAAATTTTTGATACGATTTACATCAATACGATTTAAATCAATTGTAATTTTGATTGAATTTTCTATTGATAATTGATTATTATTATTATTATTATTATTACTATTATCAGTCTTTACAGATTTGATTGTTGATAATAATTCATTGTTTTTTGTTGGTATTGGTGATAATAATGTTGGTAATATTGTTGTTGTTGTTGTT
>JAZBGY010000171.1:0-96462 GCA_037414755.1 Lydus trimaculatus | reverse complement strand
GCCTAAATTTGAAAATTGTCAAATTTCTAACAGTAGTACCAATCACTGAATTCCACTATTTCGACTGTATAAGTGCTCGATTTGATGATCGTGTAATTCACAAAATTCCCAAATTAACATAAATTTTGCAAATTCCAGTCGTCGAATCACACAAAATCCGCAAATAATTATTTAGAAAAGCTCGTTGGTTTGTTGGAAATTTATGTAAATAGCAGAAGAAAGTGCGTAATTATTCGACGACATTTGATACGGATCGTGCGCTCGTCGAACAGTTCGTGTGAACATCAACATAACCTCAAATGACCACATTGGTGTTATAGTGGGTTTTTATTATTTTTCTTTATAAAATTCCGAAATAATGAAGACTAAATTCAAAGAACAATCAAACAATGATGATCTAATCGATGATGAATTTGATGAAACAAATGTAGAAACGAAAAAATGGCATCAAGAGGTAATTTCGATTATTTCAATTTTTACACAATTATCTCGCAACAATTTTGTGTTTTTACAGCTACCAGATGCTCCAAAACAACTTGAACCAGTCACAGAACAAATCCTAATTGATTTGAAACATGAAGCTGAACAATGTTATAAATGTGAAGTTGCAAATTTCAATATTAGTAAGTCGGTTTGGATTGGAGTAATCATGTTTTTTTCAAAACGAATTATTTTGTAGAGAATTCCAGAACGAATCCGAATTATCAATGGATGAAAACTGTAATGTCGAAAGGTACAGTTTCTGATAAAGTTGCAGCATGTACGGTTACAATACAAGATAATCCTGTTTGTAATTTGGATACAATACAGAATCTGGTTGGTATGGTGAAAGTTGGGAAAAAGAAGGAATGTACCATTGTTATGGGTAAAAATTCTTATTTAATATCAATCGAATTATTGTTAAACAATATATTTTAGATGTTCTAACTGATTTGTTTCTAAACGATTTATTACGACCTGATTGTAAATTGAAACCATTCAGTCAACAACCGTTATCGTTACTAAACGATTTATCAAGCGGTAATGCAGTAACAAGACGTAAATACCTATCGTATTGGCATTTTGAAGATGAATTAAAACAGTGTTTTACAACGTTCGTACAAGCATTAAACAATATTACACACGATACAGTTGAGAATACCAAAGAGAAAGCTATAACTTGCATGGCTAAACTATTAATCAACAATCCAGAACAAGAGAAAGTAATTTTTTTGAATTTACCATTTTATTGTAGTAACATTTTTGTTTTGTTGTAGAATCTATTGTCGAATCTTGTAAACAAATTAGGTGATCCATCACAGAAGATTGCATCGAAAATCATTTACAGTTTAACACAATTATTAACCAAACATTCAAATATGCAAATTGTTGTTTTAAATGAAGTAGAAAAATTACTATTTCGTCCGAATATATCAACAAAAGCCCAATATTACGGTTTATGTTTCTTATCACAATTCTATTTAAGTAATGATAGTGCAGATGTAGCACGACGTTTAATCGAACTGTATTTCTCATTTTTCAAAGCTTGTGTTAAAAAGGTAATGGAGATTTTTAGTGATTTTCTCTTTTATATGTATTTGAATCGAATGATTGTAGGGTGAAGTTGATAGTAGGATGATGACAGCATTATTAATGGGTGTGAATCGTGCTTATCCTTATGCAAAATTAGAAATTGATAAAATCTCCAATCATATAGATACAATTTATAAAATTGTACATTTAGCAAATTTCAATATTAGTATACAAGCATTAATATTATTATTACAAATATCGGGTAGTAATAATAATATAACAGATCGTTTTTATTCGGCTTTATATCGTAAATTGAGCGATTTAAAATTATTTACAACAACACATCAAGCGATGTTATTAAATCTAATTTATAAAGCATTAATTAAAGATAATGAAATTGTACGAATTAAATGTTTTATAAAACGATTATTACAAGCAACTTTCTATATGCAACCATCGTTTATTTGCGGTGTATTATATTTAATTTCGCAATTATTATTGAAAAAGACAGATCTACAATCGTTTATTCTCAAACAATCATCGATTAATTCTAATGATGATGATGATGATGATGGAGAGGAACGCTATAAAGATGTTAAAGATGGAGATGATGTTCAACAACCTAATGAAGAAATAGTAGAAGAAGATGAAGATATTAAGCCGGATGTAGAGGAATTAGATAAAAATCTATCAAGTTGGTATCATCGTCAAACAACAAATAAGGGATTACCACAAAAATATGAACCGTTAAATCGTAATCCATTATATTGTGGTGTTGATTATACAGCTTATCTTGAATTGTTGCTATTAAAAGAACATTATCATCCAAGTGTTGCATTGTATGCTAACAATATTTTACAAGGTTTAGTTTGTTTAAAATGTATTTATTTTTACGTTTAATTTGGTATTTTTATTAGGAGTTTCGATAAGGTATTCGGGTGATCCTTTGAAAGACTTTACATTGATCAGATTTTTAGATCGTTTTGTTTTTAAAAATCCCAAAAAACCCGATGATACAATCAAAACTGGTATCAATACAGTTTTAGCTAGACGGAAATTATATCGTCCGAAAGGTTTGAAAGCGTTATCTGTAAATTCTGAGAGTTATTTAAATGAGACTCGTGGTAGAATACCTGTAGATGAATTGTTTATGTATACGTAAGTTGTTGTTTTATTTGTATTTCAAATACAAAATTAATATGTTTTTATTAGATTTTTACAAAAGAAATTGAGTGAAAGAAAATTTTTAAAAACTGAAGATGATGATGATAGTGATTTAGAATCTGTACAGAGTGAAGAATTTGAAGAAATGTTGGATAAAATTACTGGTAACAAAGCAAAAGTTGATGAAGATTTAGATTTTATGACCGATATTGGTGATTCATTAAAAACGAAAAAACAGACTAAAAAAGCAAAAGAAACTGGAGAAGATGATGATGAAGATGCGGATATAGATGGATTAGATGATGAGGATGATGAAATTGGTGAAGATGAAGATGAAGAAATCGGTAATGATCCAGAAATCGGTGATGATGATGATGAAGATGACGATTTATTGGATGATTTAGATGATGATGATGATGAGGATGTTCTAGAATTTGGTTCTGATGACGAATCTACTAAAAAGAAATCGAAAACTATTAATAAAGATGATATAAGTGGATTGTTTGCATCAGCTGAAGAATTTGCAACATTATTGGAAGATGAAGGTAGTTCTAATGTAAAACCAGGTAGTTCGAATGCGTTATCAAATAAAGATAAAGCAGGTAAATTTTGTATACACGATTTATTTGATTTTTGTTTAAATTCATTATTGTCTTTAAGATGTTAAACAATTGGCATGGGAAGAACAACGTAATCGATGGTTAAAAGGTTATAGTAGAGCTATGAAAGGTAAAGGTGGTAATGATTTTAAACGGAAGAAATCACAGCCAGTTAAATCAAACAAAAAACGAAAAAATAAATAAATCTTTATAACTATAATCGTACTGTAATAAATGCTGCTTTCTATAACTGTAGTTGGTCTTTCAAATTTCCCGCTTTGCTTTATTTTGAAGTTTATTCTAGAGAGTTTCTGTTTTTTCAATTGGTATGCGCGATTTTAATTCGGCGGTGCCAAGTTTATCCGTTCTTTGGTGAATCTGCTGAAATAAGCTACCCTTTACCAGAGAGAAGTGCTTTTAATTTTCAATAAACATAAATACTCTACTTTTCTCTTTCAAGTTGTCAACAAAATCTTTCAATGTAAGGTTTTGGATTTAAAGAAAAAAGTTAGCTGATCTCCTATTTTGAAACCACTTCCAAACATTGAATATTGGATCACCAGAAAATTTAGAATTAATAGCTACGAGTGAAAAACAAATACTATAAAAAAGGTTTTTTTATTCTATTATGTGATAAATTGTCATGCTTTCACTGTGTCTTCAATTATTTTTTCTTTTTAATTAACTGAGTCTCGTTCTTTCAGCTTATTCGCCGATTTGGTGGAGGGAGTTGTGGCAACATTGTTTGACTTTTGACAGTCTGCGGTTTATGGTTTGTTGTTAAATAAAATTAAAATTTGCGAATTTTCACAAGAATTATTGATTATCCTTCAAAGTATTCTATGTTCTATACTTTAGTCGTTAATAATGGTTTGTGAGAAATGTGAGAAGAAATTAGGCAAAGTCATAACACCAGACCCATGGAAAAGTGGTGCTAGAAATACGACAGAAGGTGGTGGTCGTAAAGTTAATGAAAATAAAGCTTTAACAGCTAATAAAAACCGTTTTAATCCATATACAACTAGTTTTGTAACGTGCAAGTAATTATAATCAATTGTTTCTATTGGAATTATTATTATTAAAGTTTTTCTATGATTATTGCAGAATATGTCGACAGAAAGTTCATCAAGTTGGGTCCCATTATTGTCAATCTTGTGCTTATAAAAAGGGAATTTGTGCCATGTGCGGCAAGAAATTGCTAAATGTTAAGAATTATAAGCAGTCAACTACCTAGAATAACTTTTAAGTTTTTATAGATTTGATGGTTATCTTTAGTTTAAGTGTATTTGTAAATAGTTGATTAAATATAATTTTTGAATAATTATTTGTAATTGTTATTTATTCTAAATATAAGACAAAATACAGTAATATTGCAATTTTAATCGTTTTAATGCGTATTAGAATTTGAAAATACCGCGATTTTCTAGGGTATTTTCGATTTTATTATCTATGACCAACACAACAAACTCTAAATCCCTATATCTGGTGTTTTGGTTTGGTTAATGGTCCCTTGTAGTTGATTTTTTTTTGTCAAATAAACGTAAAATTTCAACAAAATAATAAATTCGTTAATTTCCAGTGTTTACATTATCATGTTCATGTAAATAATCCATGAAATTCTGATAATTATCAAATTATTGTGTCTTATCTCGATTTGTTTGTTATGATAATGGACTCGAGAAATTCAACTAATAAGAATGGTAGTGTGGATGCTGAAAATCTCAATTTAAGCTTAGATATGGGTGATGATATGAAATTAGATGAAGTTAATTATGAGAGTGATGTATCCTCAAGTAGTTCAGAAAGTTCTAGTGCACCAAGTATTAGTTCAGTTAGTACAGATGGATCATCTGAGAAAGGACGACGACACAATAAAAGGGGTCGTTCATCAAAAGATAAAAGTCCATCACCATCACCAGCTATAAAACGGCCACGTTCAAAAGATGGCAAAACAAAATCCTATGATTATATGACGAAATTGAATTATTTATTTAGAGATGCACGGTTTTTTGTTATTAAATCAAATAATGCTGAAAATATCACATTATCTAAAGCGAAAGGTGTATGGTCGACATTACCCCAAAATGAAGCCAACTTAAATAAAGCTTATAGAGAAGCTAGGAATGTTTTGTTGATATTTTCGGTTAAAGAAAGTGGAAAGTTTGCCGGTAATTCTATGGTTTCTTTTAGTTTTAATTAAATTTTGATCACTTTTTCCGTTTTGATGGTAGGTTTCGCACGTCTACATAGCGAGTCTAGACACGATGTACCAGCAATTTCATGGGTGCTTCCTCCAGGTCTATCAGCCAAAGCTTTAGGTGGTGTTTTTAAAGTCGACTGGATATGCCGTAAAGAATTACCATTCGCCAATACAATGCATTTATACAATCCATGGAATGATGGTAAACCAGTGAAAATTGGTCGGGATGGTCAAGAAATCGAACCACGTGTAGCTGAAGAATTATGTCGTTTATTTCCTGAAGATGATGGTATTGAAGTTACACCAATTTTACGTTTAGCAAAAGAAGCCGCCAAAAAGGTCAATGTACGTGGACATCGACATCCAAAAGCTAGAATGCCAATAGCTGCACGTCCATCATCATTAGGTTTAACATCCGGATCATTTAGTTATCGTGGTCGTGGTTCATCGTATGCACGTCGAAAATATTTCCTATCAACACGTGGTCTAACATCAAGTAGTTCTTATCGACGTTCAACATCACCAGCCCCACCACCACCACCATCACGTTCAACGGGTGGACGTGATCGTTTCACATCATTTTTATATGATCGTGATACAATCCGATCACCATATACAACATCAGCAGCAGCTGAAGCTTATGTTGCTGATTATATGCGTACAATGCAACATCAATTACCACCATTACCATATGCACCACCTCCGCCAGGACTCTATTCTAGTTCACCATATGATAGTCTACCACCGCCTAGATATTATGATGGTCTACCATTACCAGATTATCCAACATCTAGGATTAGTTCATATTCAGATAAACGATCATATGATAGATCAGTTGATGAGTTCTTGTGGAGGACAAGTGATTATTCTAGGGATAGGGATAGGGAGAACCGTCATCGTTATAGAGATAGACGGTGAATTTTCTTAATGTTTCACGTTAGGATTATGCAATTTGTTTTATTTTTCTCTCGTTTAACCTTAAGTAATTAGATTTCAACAAAACAAGTATTTGTTAAACAAAAATCAATTATTTATAAAATACATAATTGCGTACTGTCTCTGTTTCCTTTATATTTATATTCATTCTTTCTTTTGTTGTTGTTTTTTTTTTTTTTAATGGGGTTTCTTATTCATATCGGAGTATGGCTCAAAAATCTATTTTTCTTTAGTTGTGAATTTTCTCTTTTATATTAACGGTTTTATTTTAGATTTATCGCTATTGGATCAATTAGATTTTCCTTTTTAATAAACACTGTATATTATAATTCCTTAAATAATAATTAAAATCATTCAAATCTATAAAAATTTTATTTGCCTGTATGTGGTGCTTTTCTCTTTCTATGTTTTTTTTTATAATTTCAATTGGTGTAATTTTATAAATCAATGATTGATTGAATGCATGGCGTTTGTAAATTGAAATAATTCTTTACGAATATATGTCTATTTTAATTTTATTTGTTGTTGAAACGCTTCAAATTTCCCGCACTTAAAATTTAACTATATAGGATGACAACAGATGGCAGTTTTAACAAATACTAAACGTAGCTATTCAAATAAATTTTGTAATTAAATTGTATCTTAATTATATAAAATTGTATAATCAAAAAGAATGGTCTTGAATTTATTTTTTAAGACCTCTGATCTATGAACATTTTTTATGTTTTTTAATAAAAATGTGCTATATACATCAACAATACAGTTGATTAGTGTTGCCACTTCATGCAAATTCGTTAAATTCAAAGTATTTCTCGCGAAAGGATCGTCTCGAATGGCGTTCGAGAGAAATTGCTCTATGCCACTGGCGTAGCGTAACTTTAATAACTGCATTGGTGCAAAATCAAAGTTACGCAATTTATAGAGGCAGAATCTGTTTTGGGGCCTAATAAATAGCCCGATGAAATGAGGATCTACTTTATTTCAGAATTGTTTCTCAAAAGCTTGAACTATTCAGTTCTCGTGAATTTAGGGGAAGCTCAGGGCTCCTATAGCGTCCTCTGAGCGAACAGTCGATCGTGTTCTACTGGTGGATCGCCAATAAATGATTTTAAGGTGATGTTATAAGCCGCTTTTTTTTAAATCATTCCCTTGTTGTTTAGTCTATGTTTATAGGAATAGATACGCTAGGGACATATAATTAATGAATTAACAAGTATTTGTCTTGCGCTGCACCGTGATCTCTTCTTTAGACTGTCTTTTACTCTAGCGCCTAGCTAGACAAGAGAACAGTAATTATATTTCTATATGCTACTAAATCGTATATAACGCTAGCTAGATCTGGTCTTAAGCTACGCTTTCGAAGTCCAATCTGTAGTACTACACTCGCTCCGATCATTCATGACGGACTATCGTTGGAGCATGAATGTGGTATCGGATTACATACAGTGAAATGAAAATTTACAAAAACTATGAGCAATTTTTGAAAACAAAGGTGATAGTCATACGTAATTCGTGTCGCTGAACACGAATTCAATAGCTACGGTATAGGGTCATTATACAAATTTTAAAATGAATGTGCGTTTGGCCCTTTTGCAGACGGCGTACACGAAAAGTCCCTCGAGGAAAATTAATACTGAGGTATAAAGCTAAACATTAATTTCTTTCGAAAACTCTCATCTTCTGGGTGTTTAGTTTTGGCCGAATACTCGCTGTACAGAACTTGTAGGATGGTGAAGGACTATACCAGTCTATACACAGCGGCCTATCCCATAACTACATCCTACTGTGTTGGTTTGTGAGTAGGTAAATTATCTTCTAGAAGTCCTACAAACAGTACAAGCTCACGTGGCGATTCGAAAGGCTTTCGCTGAATCACTTTTTAACACTGTGATAAGTACTTTTGAAGTCTATTGTTCACGGTAGTCACCATGCAATTGGGAACTCTAGCGCTTAAGTACGCCATCTGGCGGGAGAAAAGGGAACTAGTTTATTTAGGTCGTTATTTTTTGCAAATTGTAATTACTTTCAAAATAGGCAATGTTTAGGAATTTTTTATAAAGGAACTATTAAAGATATGTAGGTATAACTCAGTATACATACAAATATAGTTTTTCTGAAGAAAATGGAATAGTCGCCATATAATTTAGTATTATAGAAAAGGCTGAGTGGGTCGACTGAAGGAAATATGCAGCCCGGTGACATGAGTTGATGTTGGAAGTACCAGAATCTACAAAAAACTTTCCAAAACAAAAAGAAAAAACGATTAGTTTTATAGTCGGCAAATGTTTATGCAAAAAATAGACTAAAATAAAAAAATATACAAATTTTTTTGAATGAGTTACGGTTATTCAAAAGAAAAATCAAATTTCCTCATAAACAGTGCAATATTTTCGCTAATAAATTAAAAGTTTTGTATAGTTTTTTACTATTCTAGTCGACATTATGCGTAAACATTAACAATTATAAAACTAGTCCATTTTCCTAGTTTGAATAATTTCTAGAGGCTTTGGAAACTCGATCGTCTACTTTTTCTTTTAGTTCATTAAGAATATATTTATATAGGTATACTGAGTTTTATTTATATATCTTTTATAAAAAATTCCTAAACACTGCCCATTTTTTAACACCAACAAAGTAGACATTAGAAACCCCCCAATAAAGTTCTTGTATAATATATAGCTGGACTTACTAATTTCCTGTACTAAAAGTTTCATTTCTATAAATATTTAAATCAATTATAATAATTAATAACTGAAAGTAACAGATAGATATTTTGAACAATTTAAAATTAACTCGAATAAACTAGTACACTTTCACACCACTAGATGAAGCCACGCCCCCTCTAGGGATCTCAATATAGTTATGTATAGAGCTCAGTGGTGCTGATTGTTGATAATCTTGGCAACATTGCATTTAGTGTACATAACCTCAAATTTCTCAAATTCTATATTTGATTGTAAATAAACCATAAACAAGCATTTTTAAACTAATTTCTGTATATTGGAGATTGTTGTAAATAATGGAACGCGATATTGAACAATTAAATTCAGCTTTAAATTCAATAAAAACACTCCGTTCAAATGTACGACGTGTATTTGAATCTGTTAGTAATGGTTTGAGAGCTGATCATGGTGAAGATGGTAAAGAAAACAAATTCATATTAGAATTACAAGATTTATTAACAACAGTTAATAATAATTTAAGGTAAACCTAATACTGAATGAATTTCATAGAAACATTTGTAATAATTCTTTTGTAGAGATGTTGAGAATGTTATCAACACATTAACACCACCACCTGGTGCTTTTAATCTAGGCAATACAACGTATTTAGGACAAGAAACAACACAAGAACGTCAAGCTTTATATGGACAATTAGTTAATAGTTATAAATGGATTGATAAGGTTTTTGTTTAATAGATTTTTATTATCAATTTTCGTATAATTCGGAATTTTCTAGATACGTGATTACAGTGCTCTTGCTGGCAATATATTGGCTACAAATTCATTTAATAAAACCTACAAAACATTCACAACAACAAAACGACGTAAAACCCAAACCAGTAATCATAATGTTCCACCAGAGTTTGTTTTTCCTCTTTAATTGATTTATTAAAATTTTCTAATAATTATTGTTTGTAGAATAATTGAAAATTTGGTAACAAGTATTGATCGTTTATTTCCTGATGTATCAATAACAACAAATCGTCCATTTGTACCAAATCCAATTATACAAGCCAGTCTTGGACGTGTATTAAAAGCAATAATAGCATTTAAAGGTTTAATGATTGAATGGGTTGTTATTAAAGCACATAATGAATCGAATGATTTATGGACAGAATCACGTTATAAAGTATTTCAAAAAGTTACAGAAAATTGTCATGCAGCTATGTGCCATTTTCATTCACCATTAATGCCCGAATTAGCAGTTAGATCATTTATGGTTAGACAACAACAAAATAATTTATCATCGAAAATTTGTATAATTTTTCCATAATAATTGCAGCATTGGTTCCATAGTTATAATACACTATTTAGTGCACCTTGTAAACGTTGTGGTAATCATCTATTAAACAATTTACCACCAACATGGAGGGATCTACGATCATTAGAACCGTACCATGAAGAATGCAAATAATTCGTGTTTTATATTATTATAACAGGTGGGAAATAAATGATAAATTGTGTACAATTCATGCACATTTATTGCTATAGATTATCCATACAATTTGGCTAGGATTATTGAGTATTTACATTCAAAAAAATAAACAAAAATTCACTAACCTTTTATTATTATTATAATTATTATCATCAGTATTTTGTTGTTGTTATTGTTGTTAATCTAAGCAATTTAACAACAAAAGAAGCTATACAACTTGCTAATCAGCAAGCACAATATTACCTAAAAATATTTTGGACAATTTTTTTTGATATATTGGAAGAGTTTTAAAGTTTTGAAAATCTGGTAAACTTCAATAGATAATGTAGGCCTTTTTTTACAATAAATAATTCGTTGATTCTATTAGATGATAGATAGTTCACCAGTACAGTTTTGAATATAATTTTATAGAAAATCGAATGGTATAATAAATATAAAAGCTACATATATGTTTCGGATATTCGTTTTATGGAAATTTTGATTAATTTTTTGAAAATACCTCATAAACCATTCCTCATCCAATTTTATATAAAATTCCTCATTTTCTTGTTTTTCAAATAAATATAAATTAAAATATAATTAATTAAAAGTGTTAATATCAACAATACCTGAGCAAATGAATGGAAATTATTACAATTCTGACTAGTATTAGAAAATTTGTTAAATTCTATTGTCATTTAGAGATAACGAAGGAAGAAAGTGATTAACTAAATAATGGATTTTGTACCATTATTGGAACAATACTTTAAATTGTTTATATTTTTAATTAACTATTATTATTAATTAAAAATCGAAGGCACAAATTTCTAAATAGACCGATACAGGAGGTATTTTTTTTTTCTTTTTGATTTTTCCTTTTCAAAACACATTTTCTCTATTAATTGACAGAGTCGTTAAAGTTTAGTCTTATTATTATTGTTGGTTTAGGCGTATAGTCCTAGACGATGAATTTTGGCAGATAAGAAATTATGTAAGATGAAAACAATCGGTTTGGGACAACCTTCCATATCCAATTCCTAAAATTTCAAGAATTAAATTACAAAAATACAAAAGAAAATATTTGTGTTTCTTTACAATTTCGTTGTCTTCACCAGCACCAAAATCCAACCATAAAAATCGTTTACCATCATCTGATGAATTCCGTAAACGATCAAATGAATATCGCCATAATGTTCTTGAGCCTGTACCAGCTTCTAATAATGTGAATCCGTTCTCGTAATGGATCACCAGTTGGGCAGGTCGGCCTTTCCACAGACAGCCTGTTGAATTTTCAAAATTAATCATCGTTTTATTATTATTATAATTATCAGGGCCGTGGCTAGAGCGCTCTTGGCACCCTTATAACTAACATATTTCGACGTCCTCGTATTTTAATTACCTTCTAGTTTCAAATAGTGTTCCTTCTAAATTATAAACATTTATGCACCTAAGCAATTAATAGATAATTGTGTGGGGTACAATCTGCATAACAGACAGCCACGGTCCTGATTATTATCGTGTTTGCGAATTTTAAAGAAATAATAGAAGTTAATTTCGTTTTTAGTACAAAGAAAAAAAGCAACATCTGCCCTTCCTGTATTCCTGATTTGCTGTTATCCAACGTCCATCTATCCCACTACTACTACTCTCCTTTCTATTATGAAGCTGTTTGAGATGTAGAGGTATATAAACGTTTTGATGCCGTTGAAAATGTCACAATTACTGGTAAGTATTTTCTTTGTTTGCTAATTATACATAATTAGTACGGATATTTTGATGATTATTTTAAATGGAAAAATCATGTAAATTTACGAGAAATGTAGTTATTTTTAATGACTTTTTATATTATTAGAATATGGGCTAAATGAAAGGTTAATTTCTCTTTTATATTGTGAGAATATAACAAAAAAAAATGCGGCTATACTTATATGTCGCTTTGTTGTACATTTCTAATTTGATACTTACGACAAACTAGCTCCCTTTGTGTGACAGCACTAGCATGACTACCATTAACTAATGCTTTCGCCCAACTAGCTAAATCACGATGTGTCTCAGCACGTAAATGATGCGTAATAACACCATCAACAGTAGCACAACGTATACTAAATTCTGGTAATTCAGTACGTTTACCACTACCAACAAGACGTGTTGCTATTAATGAATATGCTTCGACTGGTGAACGCCATGCTTCACCCGACCATGGTGCACTTTCATAAAAACGTAATTCACTATCTGTAACAGCAGCAAATACTGATTGCCAACGATCGAATTCTTCTGAACTTTCCGAACTTGACATATTGTTCTAAAATAGATTTTTGTTTAACAACAACAACAAAAAAAAGGTAGCAATAATTTGCGAATATACCTCTGTTCGTGGTCGCCTGAGCAACCAACCGATATGCCTCAAATCGGGTATAGCTCTTGAAGCTTCATGTAATGCAGCTGTTGTTAATATAGCTAAAGCTGAATGGAGTGTATTAAACCATGCAACAGCTTCCGCTGGATCGGACGCCCTTAGGACACAACTGTGTACCGCATCCGGTGAATGTAATTCTAAAGTCCTGCCCTCTGTAAACCGAAATTTACACATCAACATCCTCTAATTAACACTATAATATTAATTAACATCATGTCATTTTAAATAAGAAACGAATCGGTTGAAAAATCAGTTTTCGATTCCACAAATATTACCTCTACCAACAATATAATGTCGATTTTCTAAAACATAATCCAACCAATTCTAACACCCCTTCGGAAATGGTAAAACGTTTTAGGAGGGTTTTGGGTTTTGATCGCGATAAGCCCGGTCGTGCGATGAATGACAAATAACGACCACTTAACTCTTAAAAAATAAGTCATATGTTACATATATCTTTTTCGTTTAGAAAACAAATCAAATATTTTATGTACGTAATGTGTGGGAAAATAAAAATATCCTGCATTGTGTTGTATGAAAAAAATAAAAAATGAAATAAAGATAGTTTCATTTCCGCTACTAAATGGGAAATACTACCAACTGTAATGAATATTCATTTTCACATAATAACAATGAAATATCACCTGCAAATTTCCAAGAAAACATTCCTCTACACTTGATTATCGTCAATAATAACAATAATAATAATAATAATCAATGTTTGATAAGTTAAGCTGCATAATATGTTGTTTATAATTTTCTATTTATTGAAGTTGAGGTAATTATAAAGTTCATAATTTTGTTGTCTAACTCATCGCTTCAGTAACATTTCAATAAACCTTTGACAATAATATCAAAAGCACTACGTATTCCTGTCTCATAAAGATATCCTCTGTCTGGTGTGTGTTCTTCTTCCTTCTACTCTTGTAATGATTAGTTTGCTGGATTTAATTGGTTTTCTCATTTCAAAGTCTTGATGGTAATTTTCTGATTTTGTCAACATGGATAAATACACGAAGAAGACGAATCTATTTTAGACATTTTTAAATTAATTCGTATTTTTTCTTCTTCTGCTATGTAAACAAATGAAAATTATATTAAAAATAGATGTTTTAGTTCTTCGTAAATAATTAACGGTTTTTTTACGCTTATTGGCAAAAAAACATGTAATAAATGAGTTTCAGTTGATTTTAAACGTTTCTCTCTTCGAGTCTCAAACTTTTCAAAATTAAAAAAGAAGTAATCAGTTTGTTCCGGACCCTATTATAAGAATAATTATTTGTAATTTCCAGCGAATTGATGGAAATCCTCAAATAATAAAGAACCAATTTCCAAAGAAAATTAATTTCTCTTTGTATACATATATAGATGTTGTATATACACACACACAAAAAAAAAGAAAGATAAAGGACCAATGATGATAACAAACGGGAAATTTCATTAAACGTCTTAAAAACAACTTAGAATAGACGAAAAAAAAAACAAACCAAATTCAATTAGTTTTAATAATCAGATCAATCAATCACTTTGGTTTGGAATTGTGTACGGTTTTTTTTTTCCTTTAACTTTTTGCTAATTTATCTATTTCAGTCTATCTTATTCGTTCTATTCTTCAACAAGAAAATTGCCAACGTAGATGATTAGAGAGGATGGAACGACTTAAAATCCTCATGTCCATTTCCGTATTATTGATTTTCGCCAACGGATTATCTCTTATATAGTATAAAGTCAGCAACGTTATTATATTCCAATAAAATGGTGAATGTAAATCTGATAAATGAGCATAAGATCGTATTTGTTTATTTATTATGAACAGATTTTCCCAACAAATATCGTTTGTTCATTAAAAATTGAATACGTCTAGAGATGGAAAATTCTGCATTTTTATAAACTATACTTGAATCGTTACACGTTCATTCTTTCTATCTTTGTTCAATTTTATATTTTTGTTCTTTTTATTTTCGTGAAAGTTGTGCGAGTTTAGCGAGATGTGAAAGAAGTTTTTTCCTCTTTACTTCCTCCATTTAGACTCTGTTGAATAGGAATGCAATAAAAATCAACGAAAAAGACAAATTTAAGGCGAAATCCATTTAAGTGCATCAAATCTAGTAGAAAAATCCCGTACAAATCAATCACAATGTTGTCAAATAGAATTATAATGATTAAATTTTGTAGTCTGGCGCATCCACCAAAATTGCACAAAAAAATTGTTGATTTTTTCCTAAGAAACTCATCAATTATCTCTTTGATTGAATTTCTGTTAATCATAGAAGCGTTCGTTAACTGGTCTTGATGAAATACAAAAGAATAAACTCAAATAATAGACCATAAAATGTGCGATTCGCTAAATTGAATTACCTCCACATAGTGTAATAAAATGCAAGATTTTTCCGTCTTTAATTCGGTTTTTTTTTTGTTGGCTATGACTTGGGCATTGTTAACGCGTCCATTCTAATCAACGGCACACAATTACGTTGCTTTCAAGACATGGTGCTAAATGAGAGAAGAACGGACAAAAAGGAACTAAACTTAAAAGAATGATTAATGTTATGAAAAGGCAAAAACAGTTTGGGAATAAGAGACTATTGTGTCTATGTATATATATTGTTTTGTATGTGTCAGAAGATGATTCTATTCTCTCTCTATATACACATATATTATGTGGATGATAGAAAAAGATGGGAAAGAGTTGTAAAATGCCCGGATGCCGGATGCAGACCTAGGCACCGGAAACTCTCGGTGTACCATTGTTTTAATACTATGTAGATGCGTGTGTATGTGTCATGTGATTTATATTACATGGAAAATAGGAAAGTAACAAAGAAAACTTTATACTATTGTTTAAACTTCCGACTTTTTCATTATAATATTTTATCAGTTATCACAGAGTTATCAAAAACAACAATATGTAGTAATTTTACTTACCCGAATCCGGATATCGGAAATTCCTAGCTAAATGACATAGTTGTAATGGTAAGTAACGAGTGTCGGCCCGTTGTGGTGATTTGACGGCAGGCGGAGCACCTGACAGAAATCCTCTTTGTAATTCCCAACCAACTTCCGATATTATGCTGGCTTTACGGAAGTATGGCGTCACTTCTCGCAGATATTTCACTGTAATCAACAACAACCACAATAATAACGAAAACAATCACAACAACGAGAAAGGATGCAATTTAAGAATTTAAGACCATTCTAAATCTTTGTCTCTTTAAATGGTTGGAGTATTAAAAAAAAAAAAACTGCGGGATTACCATTAATTTAATTTATATTTAGACTATACTTGACATTTTTTAATGTGAGTTTGGGGAAATACAGGAACAATAGGGAGGATTTAAGTTTTCATTTAATGGTATTTTATTAGATGGTTTATTTACCAAGTCACGTTCATCGAGTCAATAAATCAAAATTACCTACTAACAGACCAACGGTGGGTGTTGCGGAGGATTGATGTGTTTTGTCGCAATTTACAATATAATATAGAAGGTAACAACAATAACAACAATATTAGAAGACAATACCGCACCACTCATATTTCACATTACGTTGTAGACTATACGCTTATATGTCATTTGATACAATTTCTGAATTGTTCTCATTCAAATTCTGTTCGAAATTACCTTATTATTTTATTGCTGGAAAATTCATTAAATTGTAATCTTTATTAGTACCATTGTTATCATAGTAGTAGGTACAACTTGCAAAATTATTACGATATTATGAAAACACAGGTGTTCTCTTTTATATCTTCTTCATTTAGTAATTTTCATCGTCCCACCATTTGTTACTGTTGGGTTATTTGAATTTTAATCGTACGACCAACGGTGTACATACGGGCACTGGTGGTGAGCTAATGTTAAAAACACCTGCGCTTTCATTCGTTTCCCAATTGTACTTTGTGCTAGAACAAAAATGAATTTGTCAATTTTCGTTTTTTTGTTTCATCTGGTGCACACAAATGGACCTGGACAGCATAATATGAGTTTCTTTGTTAAATAACGAGAAACTAATAAATCTCTATTATTACATTTTAAAAAATTATTTGTCCTCAAAGAGGATTCAAAGTTCGTCCAATAATAGAATGAAATAAAGAAAATATATGAGGGTAGATTATTCTACCACCACCACCACCACCAGCCACCATCATCCAATCCATTACAATTCAGGTTTTGTGTTTGCTTTTGATATGAACGAAATGAAAGAAAAAAAATTTACGTGTTATAATTCAAAAATTTCTACATAGTCGAATGAATCGAATAGTTTCCACTTTCCATTCAATTTATTGATATTCGACAGGACAGTGGTGAAATTTTCGAAAAACAGCTATATATGAATCTGTTATGGATCGTTTAGTTAGCCAATAAATTTTCTCATATTTGGAATATTTAACGATTGTACTATGCGGTATATATGTATATAAAATTACAGCAATAAGGGTAGCAAGAGAGAGAAAGAGGGAATATATGAATTTTGTGGATTGGAAATTCACCTCCACCCACCCCGTTATTACACATATACATATATAGGTGTGTGTATGTATGTAGTGGTTGTAGCTGTAGTGTAGGTGATTTTCACGACCAGATTTTCCAATATTATAGGAAAACTGGTCCGCATCATTGACATTTACGCCTCAACACTATAGGGGTGGGTAGGCAGTGATCCTTTCTATCTATATATTGCTGATTCATATTTAACTCTAACCGTTTGTTTTCGGATGCGACAGATAAATTGGCTATCTATCTTCGGCCACAAATACACGTGTACGTGTACGAATTGGTTTTGTTTTAATACTAAACACAAAAAAACAAACACCTTTTGCCTTTTTAAATATGGAAGATTTTAGTATAATGTTGAAAACTACAGCAACTTTTCGAGAGAGAGAAAAATAAAATAAAAATTTTTAGTTCAGTTTTAATAAATCTGTGGTAAATGGTAGAAACAGTTGGTTGGGAATTTTTGGATAAATGCCCATTTTGTATAACATAACCGAAATAAATTTCGTACAAATACAGTGGCTTCACTACGATTCAGCCAAGTTAATTAACTTTCAGCTGTTTCAGAAGAAATAATCTATTGAACTCAGATCAATTTTCTATACTTGACACAACATAAGAAACAAGTTATCGATAGTGATTTTTTCCAAATAGAGATTCTCAAAAGACGTCTCTTGTAGGTACATTGGGAATTCTTTGAACATGTAGCGATACGAAGATTGTTGACAGGAATTGCTGCTGCCATTTCTGTATTAGCTACATGGGTCCTTTCAACATTCAAATAGATGCAACTTTACGACTTTTATTTTTCTAAATTGTGAAATACTGGAAGATTATCAGCTTTTGTATGGAACATTTTATACGTGTATAATGTAGGTACCTATACAATCACACAAAATCGGTGGAGTGAAAGGGTTACAAATGAGGAGTGTCAGCCAAATGGAACTAATACGACGTATAAAATTTGATAAAGTCGAATATTTTGATCGTGTTATGCGGACAAAAAAAAAAAATGAATATTCGGTGATCGTTCACCGAATACTCATTGAAAAATACAAGAAAAGAGCAGAATTAGGAGGAGGAGAAGTTACACAGCAACCACGGATAAGAGGCGAAAGCTGATGATCGTGAAGACTTTGAAGATTGAAGTAAAACTCTTACAAAAATTATTAATTTGCTCAAAACTCGCAATTTAAATCTAAATGAGCATGTTAACATTGTTGTTGTTCTTTATTATAGAAATTTATTGTAGAAATTACATGAAAACGATTGCGGTAGAGTGATATGGCAGTCATTAACGTTTATATTACATTGAAAAAAACAAACAGAAAGACCTTTACGTTGTGTTCAACTGATTTATTTCTTGATTAGTTGATTATAATTTAGTGCTCATTCAGGTAAATTATTAAAATTTACGAATTGTATAAAGTTGGAAAAGCTTTAGTTTAATCGACGAACTAAACTTGTTCCTGTTCCCCAATAAATATATTATTAACATTAATAATAATAATTTATGTGCACTTGTAGACATTTTTTTAATTTTTCATAAAACTAACAAATTATTAGAATTACGTACAAGTAGAAGGCAATAGGGACCGGAACAAACTTTTATATTACCAGATTATTTATTAATGAATCAAGTTTAGTGAACTTTTAAGATAACAGAAAATACAACAACAACAACAACCACAAAAAATAAACAAAGCTTAACTAATCCTGGATTAAATTTTTTCTGCTTTCTTTCCATATTTTGAATAATTTTTTTTTCTGTGAGTACTCTCATTAAATTTGAACAGATAGCAATTTATCAAATAATGAAAAACTGATATTTTCAACACCCCTACCATAGTTGGGTATATTGTAATTGGTCCATTTTTCACTGTACAGTTAACTGTATGACATTTTTCTCATTATCAATAGAAGACTATATTGGAACGTGTTAGAGTCAATTTCGATTATAATTTAAAATATTATTACGTAATATTGTTTAAATATTTCTTGGGTGGGTATATTGTCGAAATATGAGAATATGTAGATTTCTGTTTGCTATTTTATTATATCTGTAATATGGTGTGTTTTATATGTGAAACGAGTGAAATAAAATGAAATGTAATATTCTCCATAAGCACCTATAAAAATGGAGAAAACTTACGCTATATTGAAGAAAAATGACTACGGAAAAAACGCGAGAAAATGCCCAGAAAACAACCATAATTTCCCAACGCTATCACTTAATCAAACAATATTAATTTTTATTAAAATAAAATTCCATCATCATTATCTTGTTGTTTTTTTTTATTTTTTTCCAAAACAAAGTAATGATTTTGTTTGTAAAACATGACAACATTCCAGAACATACATCCATACAATCAAAGTACATACAGTAACAAGAGTTCCAGTTGAATAATCCTTGTAGGTACTCAATTATTGTTCAATCTCTCCTCTCTATGTTGTATACGAAAATTGTACATCGGTAACATTGGTAACGGGTTGTTGTATTATAGAACGGTTGAAATCACACTGATAATATAACGCTACATTTAATGGATAATGATTGGAGTTATCGCAGACCAACGAGGATGATTTTAGTGTTGGCAACTAAATTGAGAGGATTTCTTTTTTTCAGAAAAACAGCAACAAGAAAAATCTATTCATTAGTATATGCGCGGAAACAGAATCTTTTGTTGGCTTTCTTGTATTTTTTTTTTTACATTTGTTTGTAGTTAATTATTCGTGAATTTCTAACGTGAAATAATTGAGAAAACAATGAAGTAGGGCATGATAAAACAGCAGAAATTTTTGAAATGACAATACTAATTACTGTTGATATCGCAACGGAGGTCTTTACCGTTTTATTAATATAATTAATAAACATTTATATAGAATAATCAAAGAAAGAAATCTTAATTATGTCTAATGGTAATTTCGTTGAGTTCCTCTAATTATATTCAATGACATGGAAATTGCAACACCAAGACGGGGAAGGAATTTGGCAGAAACGTTCAACTACTAGAAGATAGCAATTTATTTAAATTTTAAACAAAATTTTTATTAATAATGGGTTGGTCCCCCCATTGGTTACACACTCTCCTACCCTTCGTGGTATCGTTTCTATCAGATGGTCGATTTCCTATTGAGGTATTGTGCCCCAAGCAACCGGTAATTCGTGCTGTAAAGCTTGCAGTGCCTGTGTAAGCTGCAGCAAGTTCCTCAGTCTTCTCCCCATAATGTCCCAAACATGCTCGATAGGAGATTGCGGTGGCTATGACAAGAAATCGACATTACCCTCTACAAATCGGTTGATTGAACGTCTCGCAATATGAGAGCGACCATTATCCTGCTGGAAAAGTGGATCTTCCGACTGCCCAAGAAATGGAAGAATATGAGGTACTACTACCTCATCCACATATCGAAGAATACCAAACAAGACCTACTTCCATAAGTTATAGCACCCCATACCATAATTCCCACCAGTCCAAACGCTGTTGTCGGTGTTGACCTGTTAATGGTACGATTGCAAGCCGAAAGCCCTGATTCTGCGGTAGATCAACCATTCGAAACTGATCAGGTTCTGGAGAATCGGTCTCTTGTTGCCATACGACGAAAATAGGGGTCATGCACGTCATTTGTTCTTCTTTGCCCTCCGATTTCTCTTCTGCGACGTTTTTAACCTTCCCGTCAATGCTTGATAGCAGCGCATGATGGTGGATTGGTTCCAGTTAAGGCGATTTACAATTTCTCTGAACGAAAAACCATTTCTGTCGAATTCTCTTAATTGACGGTAATTTCCAAATTAACACACTCCAGGCATGCTGTCACAATAAAACGAACGATCAAAAGCCAAAACAATAAAGAAACAATCTCGAAAAACATACACCTGGTGAAATGAATGAATGATATGAATGAATTTTTGATCAATTGCTATCTTTTAGTAGTTAAGCGTTTCAATTCCTTTAAATCCTAGATAGAAGCCAATCTTGGTTATGTCATTGATAACACGGGTTACTTCATTTCTAAATCGTTTAAAATCGTGATAATTCGAATTTGTATTGTAATAATTGGATTTTTGTTATCAAACTATAAAGCGCAATAATTGAGATTTTCGTGTATTTTATTTCGACTATAATCTTGTTAACCTATCCATATTACTGAGGCTAAGAAGGTTAATCTCGACTCGTCGTCCACTATCACTTTAAATTGAATTAAATTTCTTTTAAAGTAGGATTTCGACCACGACCCAACAGACCTTTAAAGCTGAATGTTATCGAATTAGTTGTCTTGTTATATCTATATTTACAAGGAAATATCTTAATCTTGATCTTTATTTTTCTATGTTTACCTATTTATTTATTATTGCTATATTTCAATAATCATCTTTGATTGTGTGAAGTTTAAATATCAAGCGAGTTTGATGGTCAGTGGAGTTCCGCAGCAATAATTAAATCTGTTGTCTAGAAGTGAATTATCCAACGATAAGCTTTTGACTGGATATTGCGAATTAAAGCACCACTTTCATTTGAAAATATTGTAGAAGTGCTTAATCTGTTTATGATTTCAATTTGAGATTAGGGGCATTGAAACGTGTGCTGTTTTTTTAACCGAATTGTATTTATTCAGTATTGTGGATCCCTATGGAAAGCATACCCTATTCTATTCCTCCTCAAAGTACACCTTTCTATAGTTAAAACTGAATCTGAATAGTGTTCAGAGATCGTAAACGCTAACCACATGAGGAAGTACGGTAGAAGTACAGTGAAGTTCGAATGTGCAGTAGCGTAAAGACGCCACCATTCCTTATGCTTCAAATATATTCTAACCGATATGTCTCTACAATTTCTGAATTTCATTGACTCGATTTATAGTTTTCCCCCACAAAACTTGCGAAATATTCTCGTTTCATCGTTGATATTGGGGTGAGAATTGATAAAAGTTAACAAATCGATACAAATAGAGATCGTTATCGAGATTAGCTATTGTATGGAATAAACACGAAATATTTCAATTTTTCGAATAGATTGACAAATGATGTGGTTGTTTATAATTAAAACCAGTATTTATGAACTTTTCGTGTCGCCATACAATTTTTAATAAAAAAATTAATAATTCAGATATTAATAATAAAAACCGGAAAATACTGACCCAAATCCTCGGCATTCAAATGATAAACAGAATTTTAATGAAATTTTGAAAATTTCGTATGTCTTAAAGCCTAAATCATTTGAAAGGCTAATGTCGATCATCTCCTAATTTATTTTTCATAAAATCAAACATACCCAAACTTGTCCTTTATATAAATATCCGCTCTAATTCTCTGTTATTATTATTATTTTTCTTTGTGAAATAGGAGCGAATTTTGTCGATTTATCGTAAATGGTATTGAATATATTTCTGTTTGCCTATTTACGTCACCCTTCCTATCTGTATACGTACATTATAGGGCGTGATTTTACCTACAAAATCCGGTTCCACAATTTTATTATTACAGCGAAATTCGCATATCATTCCAATAAAATGACCAGTTATATTCGTATACATGGTATATAGGACGAGAATCAGTGGAAAACCTTTGGTGTAGGCTTGCGGAAAATATTGGCAATTGTACCAAATTGAATAAATTTTCTTATATCTATCTCTGTCTTTTACATAATATTATATGGAAATTGTTGGTACTATTTTAACAAACTTTGGCGTATAATTATGGTTGATTTATTAGTATGAAACTAACAATCAGAAATGAATTTCTAGCATTCACATCGTGTATCGATTCTTAACAAATTTCAACAACTCTCCTCTACAATTTCGTTTTAATCATCTATTAATGCTAGCAAACTAAACGAATGAATGGAAACAACACAAGCAAGATAGATATACAGACAATAATCATCTTTACCAATAGTTGGAAATTTCGTCATATTTCAATTGTCGCTTATACCATTTCCCTCTATCTCTTTAATGCAATTTAATGGCATTCTTGTTGGGAATTATACGAATTGTTTCATTAAACCGTAGTATAACCGCACACATTGATAAATTTCCAACTATTTGTTGTTTTCTAATTCTTGTTGAAGAACATTCCTGATGATAGCGAAAAACCGAACGAAAAAAACAAACGAATTTCCACTATAAATAACAAATTAGAATCGGTTGAAGAGGAATGTGAAATTGATTTCAGGTTTTCCAATAAGAAAATTCAATATCATAGCATCAATCATTAGATCTTACAATTATTTTTTTGTCAAATCAAGAAAACAAAAGAAAATTGTAATATTCACCGTTTCCTTTCAGGTGAAAATTTATAATTCAAAAGAAATCGATTTGAATTTGCACTTATCCTTCCAGTTTTATTGACAATTAGAGTTTTTCTCAAAGAAACCGAAAAAATCTACCTTATGAACGTTTCTTTTGGAAAATCATTAAGTTGAGGACCTCTATAGATCGATTTATGAGGCGACACTTAATGGTAGATGAAGAAAAACTGTAAATGCGTTTTGCGGTATGTGTTTGGTCGTGTTGATGATGATCATAAAGTCCTGGCACGATTGTATCATGAGAACATCAAATAGAAAAAAAAAAATGAAACTGGAAGAAAAAATCCTATCGAATGTAATTAAATTTCTTCCATACTATACGTGACCGTGACTTTTCCAGCGATTTTCCAAAACGATAAATTTTTGTCTGTTTTCTTTTTTTTTGTGTCAAATATTTAGAATTTTTTCCAACTCCAGTTAGTGAGCGTATTGAAGTGGGAAATTTAAATTTGAATAACTGGGTAAGTTAGCGATAAATCAGGGATGTTATCAGTTAGAAGTTTTCAAAAGTTTCACATCGTAGAGTCGTTGGTGGAAGTTTTTCTTTTCTATTTGCATTTCGTTGTCCAATGAATAAATAATAATCATCTGACAACAAAATGTGAATAAATTACGACAAATTTTCTTGAATTATTCTTAATCACAAATCGAATAATTCACAATTTTTTTTCTGTTGATTTAAAACATGATTTGTGGTGGAGAAATAAATTACATTAAACCATCAAAAACGTATAAAAACGGATTCTATTTTTCTTTGTTGGTGTTTTATTTTCCTCAATTCTATTACAATAAAAACCCGTCAGTATTCATAAAAGAACCAGGAAAATTCCAGCCGCCAAACTGTGATATTAAAGAAACCCTTGAAGAAAATTAACTCAAAAGAAATTGCTCTTATTGTTACTATGATGATTATTATTTCCTGTTTGGATAGGCTAGTTTTGTTAACGATAAATTACCAATTCACCACCAAACTCTTTGGGTTTTTTTTTTGTTATTGTTATTATTGCCCAACAATTTTGCGATTACACTAGATTGAGTTTTAATAGAAAATTATTATCAAGAGTCTCAAAACGGCTTAAAAGGCATCTCAAAATTGGCACGAGTTGCCGTCTAAAGCACATAAATTAAATTAAGTGCTTTTATAGTGAACTACACTTGACAAGTGCTCCAAGTCGCGTTTTTTCGGTCGTGTTAGTTCTACCATCTTGAATTTGACAGTAAAAATAAATATTCATTTCTCTCTGATAACGAATGAAATTATTACAACAAAAATATTAGATTTATCGTATTAATTATATTTGGGAAATTCTAATAAAACAACCATTAATTACAAGTTCTAGATAATTTCAAATATGTATAATCGATAGTTTACGTCCAAAGTGTTTGGAAGTAAAGCAATAATAATTACAAGCCTTTGAACATACACCACAATTTAATTTGATTTGTACTGTTACAAACGAATTTGGTCGTGTTGTAGGTCGCTTTCATATTTGAGAAGATACACGAGCAGGTGGATTTAAGGGTGCAAAAAAAAACAAGACTTAAAGTATTTCAAGGGATTAAAATAAGAAACTCATTGGAAAAAGACAACGTTTTTTCCCTTCAATTTGAATTACAAATAAGCGTTGGTTTTTGTTATGGAAATCTCTTCAAATGGTACATCTATTACTTTTATGTCGCCGAAAAAAAAAAATAACAATCCACGTCTATCGCCAATT
Source organism: Lydus trimaculatus (assembly GCA_037414755.1). NCBI lineage: Eukaryota > Metazoa > Arthropoda > Insecta > Coleoptera > Meloidae > Lydus > Lydus trimaculatus. The sequence goes on along the minus strand of JAZBGY010000171.1, from coordinate 70,979 downwards.
TTTTGTTCAAATTTAAATCTATGTTGTTTCTGGGATTTTTTAAAAAAAAATCCAAGGTAATAAAAATATAAATTTTCTGTAAAATTGCTACTCACCCGGCGCCTCCACCATTTGTATACGCCGTGTCAAAATTCCTTTATTTTATACTTTTTGAAGATTAAATCGTGTTGCGGTTTTGTTTGTTGTACATTCACTACCACACACAGAAATTTTACAATTTTTCCACGTTGTTAGAATGGCAAAACAGTGAATTATGTGTTAGTCAAAGTGAGTAAAGCGACCGATTAAAGAGACAACGATTTATTGCTTCAACACATTAGTTTTAAAACAGTTTATCGGTATGTGGATTTGTTGTAAAACATCACGCATTTCGTGTTGTTCAATTACAGTCAAGTAAATTGTTCTGTTAGATTATTGTCACGATAAATTAATTATAAAATTGCACTAAAATCTTTATGGTTGTTGCTGGAAAACTACCGTTTCGAGAAGCGATTGAGAATGCATTTAGAGAATTGGATTTTTTTGAGTATCGCCTTTGTTAAACAAACACAATCTAATAATATTGCTTGTTGTTGAACAACTCTAAAATGGTAAATTTACACAAGTATTGTATAAGGATAAAGACTGAGATCAATTGTTCTGAAGAATACTATTGCAGTTCATAGTGAAGTATACTAAAGTGGTCATCTTATAGTGGAGAGAATCGATCTTTGGCCTAAAGTTCTCTAGCCAACAATAGTCGAGGTAAAACATTGTGTAATTACCAACTTAGTCCCAACATAAACATTTTAGATCCAACAATCTACTAGTTTGTGATCATATATCAACTGTATCATTTACCAGCGCACAAAATTAATCACACACATACAGCTAAATTGCAAAAAAAATACAACAATTAAAAATCAATTTTAAGTTTATCATCAATATTCTGAATTTCAGTTTAAATCTAATCGTATATAGGTATATATTTCTAGTGTTATAGTAATAAATTCGTATTTTAGTGTATTTGCGACACGTACCTAGTCTCGGTTGCTAGGATTTTGCTCTTTTCTCTACATAAATCAACGTTAGAGATTTGTCTTGTCGATATTTAATGAATTTAGATTGAATTTAATATGCGAAACAACAAGCGAATAAACAGCTCTTGTAAATGATTAAAGATGTTCAGAATGATGTTAAAATTGCTATACTCTAGCGTCTTTTTAATCACCTTCTTATTGGATATTTTAAATTACATAGGTAGACTGTATTGTTTGTTGAATTGTACTAACGAAAATATATCGATATTGTTCGAATGTTACGACTATAACCATTAAGACTTATCTTTCTGTATACAGGTTGAGACATTTCATGTAGAAACATAGGAGAAACTACTAAAACCGAGACAGTTTTATGTCCTTCATTTGGATTGAAAAGAGATGGCTACCTGCCCTCAAGACTTGTAATTTCTCCTATGTTCCTACATAGAGAAAATCGTACAGCAAATTTTTATTTTATAGTCGTTTGTATAAAGTCAACCTAATTATTGGAGATATTTACGTCTTTAAATTGAACCTATAAAGTCTAATGATCTTTAATCAAACTAACCCCTATGGAAATTAAATGAAATTGCGATGTGTATATAGTCGAGTGTTGCTTAGCATGGCTTAATTACTTCATATATGGTTTGGTCATATTTATGTGTCTACTTTGTTGAAGCAAATCAGTAAACACGATGATTTTCTTCAAGCAAAGATCTGTAAGATCCTTTACATTGCATCAGTATTTATAAAACAAGACGAATTCATTAAAAGATTGATCGTATTATTAAAAGTTTAACCCCATGGATATGAAGATAGACATACTGCCAATCTAACAATGTTCAGTAACAAAAGGAAATTAAACGTATTTTTAGTGGAGACAAAGATAATCAAGATGAGAGAAGAGATAGATATAGAGTAAATCAGAGAGAGCTTATGGAAAGTTCTGTTTGTTTAACCCTGGAAAACTAACAACAAACCAACCACCCTTATTATTCTCTCAGTCAGTTGGTATTGAACAATTTCAAAGTTCTCTCTCTCTCTCTCTCTCTCTCTCTCTTTGTCTTGTTCTCTTATTTTGATCCTCTTTACAATAATGTCTAGATGTTTTTGTATGCTAAAATTGTTATAAATTGTACGGTTTCTAAACCGTGAAATTTCACCATTTTTTTTTCGTTCAATCCAAATTTGAATATCAACATTATCCAAAATTATTCTCTACTTATAATGTAGTAGGTATATACCTATAGTAAATCGTAATTTTATTATCATAGACTTGTCCAACTTGTCAACGAATTGTTCAAGTAAAGTTATCAATTATTATAACAACACTTGACAACAACTTGAAACAAACAACACGAATACTTCTGACGTCTCTTGGTTTATTTATTAATGAAGTTATCCGAGGAAAAAAGTGTTAATTAGATGTAGACGACGACACTGATGAAATTTTACTAGTAAAGTGACTTGATGGCAAATATAGAACAATCAAATTGCAACAATGTGAAGTTAGAGAACCTTTTGTGATGCATAAATTAGATTGATTGTAATCAGAACACGATTCGAAATTTGTTGAATAAAATAGGAATAATATAAGAGAACGATCAACTATATAGAGAAGACAATTAATTTATTTTTATTAAATGCATATATTGGAATGTTTAAGGAGGATGTTAGATAGATAGATGCATTTTAATGGAAATGTTGAGAATCTCTTTGATGACACCAACAAATACAACATACATACACACAACAACATATAGAAGAGTGAGAATAGACGGAGAGAGAAATGTATTCAAACTGATTGGATGGTGTGCAATGCAAACGACAGCCAATTTGTATATAAAAGACGATTTCTCATAAGATGCCAACCCTCTCTGCCTTGTTGGAGATTTGCCGCGATTTTCAACCCTTATATTTTTCCATCTGTCGTTTTCTTTCTTTAAATCACTACAAATGCGTCTCGTAATTATTCTTTAAAGAATCAACAATGATTAACTGCAATCTAACAGGATATTTCTGTAAATTTTTGGATTGTTAACTCGTCAACTAACTTGACTCGTTTGATCTAAAAAGCGAAAATAACTTGACTTCAATATTTTCCTCGATAATGTTCCTATTTCCTTTTGAACGTAGAATTCTCGATACACGAATCAGGTAGGTTACAATTGTTATTATTATTATTATTATTATTATAAAGTCGTTTAAAAAGTAAAGAAAACCTTGTTTCCTGTACTGCATGCAGAATGAAATGAAGCTTTTTAAAAACACTTAAAAACATTTAAAGTCGACGAAAATCGTTTGTAGAAAGAGAAAAGTAGATTTTTTATCAATATTCAGGAAATTCTTTCCGTCATATTTTCAACGTTCAACCCCCCAAAGACTTTCCATTCGATTACCTCATTGTATTTTTCGATAAACGGAAAAAACACGATTTCTAAAAATAGCAATTTATAAAATTACGCGATTTAGAAAAAATGAAAAACAAAAACAAGTAGCAATTATTTTTTTTTTAATTTAAATAATCATTATTTAGGTGGAAATTTCAATCGCTAACATTGTTATGATGTATACGAAAATCGTCAACAATTTTCCTGTTGTTGTTGTTGTTTTTTCTACCCCTGAAAAATAGGGAAAAACAATGCACCCGTCATACATATGTGTGTGTGTGTGGATGTGTTGGAAATTTTTTATCATCGTACCGTTTATGTAATTTAGCGATAATTTAATGAAGTTTCAACACGCTATAGAGATTTGTATTTTATTTTGTGTTTATTGTAGCTTTTCACTATTGCATTTTGACGATACTTTTTTTTAAAAAAAAAAAACATAAAGCAAAACAGAACATGAAATAAAGTATGACAGTCACAGCGTTTTCATTAATAAAAAATTTAATTTCAACTGAAATATCATCCAAATTTTATTTTGCTATTGTTATCACAAATGTTGCTACTTGTTTGTTTAAAGTTTTAAGCCGTGTCCACGCTTGGGCGTGAACAGGGATGAGATTCAACGATCCAATTCGATTCAGCTGTAAACGCATCATTAGAGCGTTTTAATCACCTGTCTATTGTGGTTTGAATAATTCAGCTTTAAGACATTAGAGACGATGTCTATCTATTTGTCTGGTGGATAGATATAGATAGTATACAGTTGTGGAATGATGAATTTTTGTTGTCCAGAGGGTAGATGTGCATCTATTTTGTGTGGTGTAAGATAGAAGAAATCGACAAAGAGGGAACAAATGAGTTATTTACTTAGGACATCCTAGGCCTAGACCCTAAACTATTAGATTTGATATCAATTATTTCTGTTCATAGATCTCTTGTATTCTGCTGTTGTCGCTTTTGCTGTCAGCCAGGTCAAAATAAACAGTGATTGATGTATATAGATGTTGAAATTTATATGGTGTTGGTATGTAAACGGTAGCTTAGGTATTATCTGAGAGATACAGTGATCGGCGCTTAATATTCTTCGCTTATATTGAATTTCTAGCAAACAGCTGTATACAAATAGAAAGAATGTTGTGATTTTTATCATTTATTGTTGACAATTTGGCTTTATCTTAGAGCGATCAGATTAAAAGGCGACCACTGTATTTTCCGCTAAATGAACGTATTTGTTATTTATACATCAATTTCGTAATAGAGTGGTCAAATTGGCTGTTGTGTTGGATCAAAACTGAAAAATCCTCGAATTGCTTTTGAAGCACTCAGAACAATTCTCGAAGAGGGCATCAAATCAATTATCTTAAAAAAAATTCCTATTCAACGTACAACTTTTGTAGAAAAACGTTGTACAAATCGCTAAATAAGAGTGAACTATGAAGGTTGTCTGTTAGATCGAAATAAAAATAGTAAATATCGATTGTTTACATAAATGACTGATTTTAGATTTGCTCCTGCTCAGCCTACAGCGGTATTCGCTTTTTGAATCTGTATCTATAGAACCAGGAAATGTCTCTCATCATTCCCTGAACGCTCCTTAAATACAATGCACGTTTCAGTTACATAAAACACCCTGTACACATATAACAACAAATAAAAATAAACAATAATCTAATAATAATCTCGACAGTACAGTTGAATCTTGTCGATTACACCACCGTTATTTATTATAATCAAAAAAATGATAAAACCTTTTATCCTTTTTGTATCTTCAATCTAGATATTTAGTTGATGGGTATTTTTATTATCAAACAGACACCTTCTAATGATGATTGAAATATTCAACACAAAGTAACTGATGTTAAAAGAAAATAGAAAGAAGTATAGAAGAAGTATATTATATTGAATCGACTTCGTTTCATATGCAAATACAGTTAAGTATGAGAAGGTGATAAAGTGAATAATGAAATTGTAAATAGACACATATCAGGGGTGGAACAACGTACAGAATAACAGATGCGCTTCCAATACTGCCTGACATGAATAGTGTCAAATATGCTGAAGAAATCGTATCGTTAAAATTAAGCAGCTTTAACATGTTCAAAAACGAAAAAGAAATGGTGAATTTGATTAAAACCCGTCTCTGACCTCATATACAAAATGCTTTTACTGTATTGCTATAGTACTGTTATGAGTCTGTAGATTAATGAAAGGGGTTGATATACCACCACCATTATATACATACAAATACAGACAAACATACACGGATGTATATACAATAGTCCCTTCGTTATGCCTTCAACATTTAATGGACTCACCTCAGGTGTTTAATTACAATGTCGAAGTCTACCCTTAACATTCTAGAACCATTACTAAAGATGCTTTTAGTTGTGCCTTGTTTTCAAACAAGAAAAAAATAATAGACGAACACTATAATTTGACAATTTTCTATAATTTCGATAATAGATTTATTGAAAAAAAAAACTACCACTAATTGCTTGAAACGAGCAAAACAATAGAACCATAGAATCTCTACAATTCTATTGTTATATCCGTCATATGGACTGTATTGTTATCAAAAAGCTTATTAAAACATAGTTATTGTTATGCAAAATCATTGGATTCCAATTCAGTTTTGTCTTTTTGGCTAACATTATATTTTTATTCTTATTGTTTAGTTTTTTTTTTTTTTTGTAAACTGCCTCCCCTTCAAATAAGAAGAAACAATACGATTTTTTTCGTAATCAATCGTCAAAAAAAATCAAATTTTTTTGTCTCTTCCGCTTGATTATCAATTGAAAACAAACAATTTATGCTACGTTGAACATTTACCGATAAAAATAATATAACAGGAATAAATTATTCGTTATATTGCCATAAAAATTTATAATGAAACAGAAGAGATTGTTAGAAAGAAAAAGTTGCACGGTTTGTGAGTTCAAAATCAATTATTAATTTATTTTTTTTGTGTTGTTTTCAACAACAAAAGCATTATTCATTTCTTTATAACAAAATGCTAAACGTAAAAGAAATCAATTCGAAAAGAGATTGATTGCAAAATAACTTTAGAAGTCAACTCAAAGGTATATAGTGAATCTAAAATGACTTGGCCTCAACCGAATAACATATGCCAGTTTTTCGGGGATTTTTTCTGTTATTTTGTGTTTGTTAAAGAATATAATCATAGATCGTGTTAGGTGTTTCTTATTTGCACACTTCTCGACAGAGACTAATTAAGGAATTATAGTAAATTATTAATTGCTACAAGGAGAGATTTCAATTAATCTTAGGACTCCAGGGTATTTAATTTGGCCATAGTTTGCTTATAATACAAGATTGATAACCTAATCCTTATGATTAATCGTGATTATTGAAATTATCTTATTGTTAGAATCATGTTAGTATTTTAATTTTTTTCCCATTTTCTTCTATCTTGAGAAAAACAATCATATTCTCTACGAAGGCACAAGGTTTTTGCCCTTTTAACCCAGTTGTTTTTGATTTTGTGAGACATTCACAGTCAGTGCCGGATTAAACCTTGTGGGAGACCCTGTAGGCAAACGAAATCTTGGCGCCCCTTTCTTCCCAGGAGATCTCTCTACACATATATTCGTAATTTTATCAACCCACAATTTCAATAAACCCATATTTTATTTACAAAATAAACATTAATAGTTATCTAGGCTTAGAATTGGACGTTTTGCGGACTAGAAGAGAATTGCTGCCTCGGCCAGCTATCTCAAAATAGGTGAACACAATATTTTTTATTCAACCCTAAAGAATTCGGAAAAATCTTAATTTAAAATTTTCGGAAATAACGAATCACTTAACATGTTGTTCTTTTATTGATTTCATAGTAGGTAGCGGCCGTAAAACTACTTTTATGCCCGTTTCCAATGACAACCAAGACTAGTTCCAAAAGAAATCGAAATATTTTACGATCTGAATTTCAGTCAACTGAGGCTGAAAAGTACTTACTTTTAAACAGTACCGGATTAAACCTTGTGACGGCCCCTAGACAAACGAAATCTCGGGGCCCCTTCCTTCCCAGATGATCAATCTATACCCCGACATTCGTAATTTTATCAACCCACAATTTGAATACTTAAACCAATATTTCATTTACAAAACAAACCTAGACTGAAAAATGCACGTTTTGCATACCAAAAGAAAATTGCGGCCTTGGCCAACAATCTCGAAACGGCTGAATAATATATATAATATAATATAATATAATAATTCGGAAATTCGTTCATTTAAAATTTTCCGAAAATGCCGAAACATTTGATATATATGTTGTTCATTCATTTCATAGTAGGTAGCGGCCGTAAAACTACTTTTACGTCCGTTTCCAATGGCAACCAACGTAAAGGTAGTTTTACGTCCGTTTCCAATGGCAACCAGGACTTGTTCCAAAAAAATGTAAGTATTTTACGACCTGCATTTCGGTCAACTGTGGAGGAAAAATGCTTACTTTTACTGTATGTGACAAATAAAGACACAATAGGGGTAAAAAGTGTTCACCATTGTCTTTGGAAAAAATGTAAAAATTTTACTGTAAGTTTCTTTCAAGATCAAATCAATATCACCTTATCGATTGTCGCGGAGCATGGGGCTGCCACCTACTCTGCCTTATGGTTAATCCGGCACTGCTCTAGTCGTTTTTCGTATTTTTGGTAAAAATTAGTGGCTCTATTTTACTTTACGACACTCTAAGGTTTTAAAAATAATGTACTGTACCACGTGTAGGGAAAGTATTATAGTTAGTTGATTAACAACAAGAATTCCTGAATAGACTGTTTTTCTAACTCGTTACATTTTTTCATTACATAAAACAAAACAGTCGTACAGTAAGACTTTCTTGGAGGAGTCTAAGCCTAATGGCCCACTGGCGCGATCTGTCACTCGCAACGGTTGGTTGTATTCACCGTAGATAGCTCACTCAACTCACGAAACTGCCACCCGCTGGCTGAAAATAATGAATCTTTATCTTTTACGACGACAAACATGAAATAATAGTTGAGTTGTGTTATCTTTACAACTTTCACTCTTGTTACTCAATTGTAGCCAAACGTATATACGTTCATTACAATTACTTCTCTTCATACATTATTATTGAAAATATACTGAAATTGTAAATTTAGCATATATACAGAACACAATGTAAAGTCAACAGTTTACCCTACGATCGTTGGAGAAAAAAATTACCGCATTACTGTCATATACACCTCCATCATCTTACAAATTTACGACAAATAATCTGTTAGATATCTATCGTTGAAAAAAATCCAAGAAGCAGTTTATAAAGTTGAAAAAACACTCCTCGCTACTACTGCTACCTTCCTTATATGATTTGCTTTTACAAATGCGACATACACACACACACACACAAACACACACACATTTCCTTTATCAGTGTTCAAACGAAGAAAACATCAAAAACACCATCTGTATATATTATACATTATTTTCAAGTGTCACAAATTTGATACTGTAGTGTAACAGATGGGACACAATTGTCTTTATTATTATTTTTTTTTCAAAGTAACTTTTTATATTACTTCTTCTAGTTTCCTACTTGTTTCTTCTTCTTTTTTTCCATCTAAACGGTAATCGATATATAAAAGTTTTTTGTTGCAATTTACTACTTTCTACTTCTAAATTAAGTTCTAATCTTATAAGGTTGGTGTTTTTGATAACACCCGAACTTAGTCCTATGTTGCTCACCACCCCAAAAAAAAACAAAACCAAAAAAATAATAATAGAATCTACAAGAGTTAATCCTGTTTCTTTTTCTCATTCTCAATTGATTGTTACAACAATTTGTTAATTTAATTAACAATTTAATAATTGGAATATAGTCAAGTGATATAGTAATAGATAGATTGTTGTTAATAGCGGACAACAGAGAATGGATGCCTTTCATCATCAAGATGAAAAGTTAATGAACCATTGTTTCGACTAATTAACATACTTGTTATTTATAACTGTATACAACTAAATTCACATATTATATTCCTGTATGTACATAGATATGAATAACTTTGTCACATATTATACATTAAAATACAGAGGTCTATGAAATAGGTCACGTTAAATTTACAATAACAAATAATCTACATAAACTACAGGAATGTCAATTATAATGAAACCGTCTACTTGTTATCAACAATTTGAATGAATCAATTCTAATGAAGCCGAAATACGATCTTGATGGAATCAATTTTGGACAAAAAAATACATTTTCATTCACAAATATTTGCATATTTATTGTTTTTATTCCTATACTCTCTCTCTCTCTTTAAATGCGTATAATCATTCTAAATACAGATGTAATTTTTACACTCTTATAATTCACTACCCTCGCTTATCTTTGGTAAATTTCAAAAATTATAGTGTCGGTTTTTCGTTTGAAATTGCTTCCTGACACGCCAATAAAACTTTTCTGGTCATTTTTTTTTTTTTGTGCTGTTGTTGCTGTTCTCTCCCTTGTTTAAACGCAAGTATCGACAGGGTAAGTTTCTTCATTATGTTTATGTAACAATATCTACGGATATTAGTAATGATTGTTGTTGTGTGTGTGTTGTTCGTGACGGAGAACTATACAAAAATCTTGCCAAAAAGTCAAAACATTAATTTATTATTATTAGTGTTGTTATACATCGAATAGTTTACAAAAAGAATTTGAATTTTTATGAGATAAAACGACATAGAATACATTTTAAATTGCTGGAAGGTAGACTATAAGGGGTGTGGTGTTTCTTATTTTCCGTTTATTAGATTTTTATCGACAACGATAAAAAGATTTTAAGATAAATCCATAATGACTTTGGGGTATAATTCTATGGGATATTCAGTATAATAAGTTGATTATAAAAGTTTCACCATTTTCTTTACATTTCTACAAACATACAATAGTTATTATGATAATTTTATTAAAAAACAACCGGAAATTACACAATTGTAATTGTTTTCATTTCTATTTGTTTTGTAATATGATGTGTGAATATAATAGAATTATAACGACAGCAGCTGTAGCAATAATTTAATCAAATATCATCAACTTGTCAATTATTTCAAAGCATCATCCATTCATCAAATGGAAATAATTAAATTTTCCATTCGTTCATATTTTTTTGTTTTGTCTTTTTCCTAAATAATAGAAATTTTTTTGCTGTTATTATTATTATCGTATACAAATCGTAAACAATTCACATTTATGGTCAAGTGATGGTTTTTCAACAATGTCTGATTTTAACTGATTCATATCAGTCTTTTTTTTGTTTCTGTTTTTGCTTTTATGAAATTCAGAATAGGTGCTATCCATCGACGAGAGACATAATAACAGTAGTAACAAAAAACAAAAACAAAACAAAAAAACAGAAGGTACAGGAAGATATATGTGTGTGTGTTTTGTAAAATGGAGAGAAAAAAGACCTAAACTGATGTAAATAAATAATTTAAGATGGAAGAGCACATCGTTCGGTTCTCGATAGAGAATTATTTTCTTTAAGATACAAATGTTTCGTTTCGGTAGCTTTTTTTTCTTTTGGTTGTTCTAAATTGGGCGATATTCTACTAAAGCAGGATTACAGTGAAGCAAATTGTTGTTGGCAGTTTTCAGCTTTACATTTTTTAGAGCTTACTGCAAACCTACAGGTGAGAAGTGAGATTTTCTTGGTTGACTAAAGCAACACCGAATTGTCTGTTTTATTTATACAGTTTCTCGTATAATTGCGTTGCTACTCGCAAGTAATAACTCGCGTGCGCCAACAAACTCGCGACAAGTTTCTCGTACTCGGATATTTCTGTCTGATCGAATAAAAAATTTTCCCTCCTAATGCAAACACTGACTAGAATATAGAGGTCTTCCTGGAACAAAAATACATAGGTTGAGAACTAGATCACTGTGGAGACACGTCCACATCATCAACTCGTCCGCCGTGGATGGTCAGATATAACGACGTGTGAACTCTATTGGTTAATGTGAAACCTCCTCCGACTAACCGGACATCGGCAAAAGTCGGGCATGTTACCAGCCTGTGTATTTTTGATCCAGAAAGACTTCTAGTGTGCGATTCAAGATAAACTGTTTCTCCATTTTTTGCGGTTTTGAAGTTTTAGGTGATCTTCAATGTACGCTAATCACAGGACATTCTGTATATATTGTTTCCTGTTAGAGTATGTTCAATAAACATATTGTATACCTAATTGCGTACAGTTTTGTTCTATAGTTAAGCTTGAATAGATAGTGATGGTACACCATAGACGATTGTCTGGTGCTTTTATTAAAGTCGTAAATGTTTGGATATTTTCCCAACACAAAAAATTAAATTATACTTTTATTAGACAGCAATGGCTGGAAACGTATGGTTTTAAAATTTCATACTAAACAAAGTTCCATTACTGTTTATTACAATCTCTGTTGTGTGTGATGATGTTTGATTTTTCTTTTGTTGACGAAATATACGAAGATTTACAACTTTAGACATAGAAACATTAGAAGATAGATAGCTTTCCGTGACCGTACAAGCGTATATGCTTTCTTTCATTTGATTTGAGACAAACTACAGCATCGTATTCTCATCGCGATCTAATATATACGTTTTCATTACATTTTATGCTGTTTAGTTTGATGAAAATTGGAAATTCTCGGATTATCTTCTAAACGAGCCTTGATCTGCATCACTATTTTTAGAAAATAAAGTCGACTTTATCGTAGTTGAACAATTCAATTTACAGATGATAAGCATAGAAATCAAGATTAAGCGACGTTCAGAATTCGCACCTACATTTCATACCACCTTATATTTTCATTTGTTGGCGTATTTCTTTGGCAAATGGTTTAAAGAACTGATTTTTTTAAGGGTGGCACCGTTTGTCTGTTTATCACGCTATAGATGAATACGTGCCACTTTACCCTAAAGGCGCGACCCCACCCGGACACATTTAGCTGCAAGCGGGTACAGTCTACACTGGGCTACACGCCACCACAAATTTCCGCTTTAATCACATTTACATTTTAGTATTCTATATTTCATATAGTGCTCAATTATAATCAAAGCACCAAGAATTATTAGTTTTTTACAATCATTCGCCATTCAATAAACAACACGTCTACATGGAACATACATTGCTTGCAACATTATGATGTTTATCCATTTACTGCTGCTATCTACGCGAGAAATTTGATCCAGACAGCATGTTGCCGGCTAATTGTGTTCATATGGAGATGCGCCTTAAGAGTAGGTTAATGCCTAGTTGAACTTCCCTCCCTTAATTTCGACTTAAGGTTTAGTTTTTCGCAAATTCAAGTTATCTAAAGTGTCACAGCCTACTTGAAATTTTATTTATTAATAAAGCTGTCGTAGATTGTTGAATACGTAAAGCTGGTCAAGTTAAATTTGAATTAGTGTACAACGATTTTATAAACAAATTGTGAAATTTCACATTATTTTTAAATATTCTAAAAATGTTATTTTAAGAGACAGAACCGTATAATTAATCAACTGTAAATTTGGTTAATTTGTCAATTATCAATTTGGTATTTGGAAAACTGACATTATCGATGAACTTCCGTCTATTTAAAAAAAAAAAACAACAACAATGATGTATTGTTTCAAACTGTCATATAAATATTCCTCTAAAGATTAACATATTTATTTATTGATTGAATAAAAAAAAATTCTTTATTGTTATGAATTGATTAAGAAAACAAATAAAGTAGGCTAATAAATAGAATAATGACGAACACTTATTATAAATACAATTAAAAATAAACCAATAGTGAATAGAGTTTCCCAATTAATTCTATCATGATATCATCCAATTATAGTTTTATTTTTTATTTTATTTTTTAAAGAGATTACAACGCCCGGAATATTAATCAACTATCATACTTTATATTCATACTATTTTTCTTCATCATATACATATACCTACCTAATTTTCTTTTTATTATTATTTTTTATTGTTGTTAAAATAAAATAAATATTAAAAGCATCTTGTAATTTATGACGAGATGTAAATTAAATTACGTTTCAAAATAAATTAAACGTTTACTCATAAATAATTCTATAAATTACACAACTAATGTAGGTGGTAAATTCAAAGAATTCTGTGTATATATTGTAAATATATTTCAAATATTTACCTTCTAATTCAACGACTTTTCCAGCCCTTTTCAACGCTTTAACAGCTTCATCATGGGTAGCTTCCCTTAAATCATCACCATTAACTGATAATATAGCATCACCAACATATAATTGTTCAGTTTGATCAGCTGCCATACCTTTGAATATTTTACTAATTAATATTGGCATTTTATTTTCTTTACCACCTTTTATTGATATTCCTAAACCATTATTTTCTGATTTAATTACACGTACTAAACGTTTCTGATTTGCTACAGTATCCGGCACATCAGGTGTTATATCACTTAAACCACTCGGCGTTTCTATATTGTTATTATTATTACAATTACTATTATTTATTGTTGTTGTTGTTGTTGTTGTTATTGTTGTTGATGTTGTAGTATTCGTACTACTACCATTTAAAGTTGTTGCATTCTCTAATGTCTCATCTAATGTTATACTTAAATAATCATCTTCTAATGTTACAAATACACGATACCATTGTCCACGGACATGGGTTTCTAATATACCAGAACGACCATAATAATTGGGGGATGTTATCCCGTCAATCAAACCGTCACAAACGCTCATTATTTTATTTATTTACTCTATTTTTATTTTTTTTTCAAATTTAATTATGAATTAAATATGTTTACGTTGTCTGTATGAATGATGGTCGTAGTATTTTGGGAAAAACAAAACACTTGACACGTTAGATTTCTGTATACTTTCTCACATGGTCACCTTTTCCAACTACTACTACTAACTCTACATCATTATTATACCGGTACGACGACCTTCACAGTTTTTCGTCACGGTTCCAACTCCACACTAATACCTGACGGAGATGACGACGACGACGACGACGACGATGATGATGGTGACGACGAAAACGACGGCGACGTCGACTATAATAGTAATTGCCTTATCAACTGGATTCTTTGAATATTTCTACTGTTATGATATGAAGAGTCCAAATTCTGATATGAACAAAGACAAATCGTATATTCTAAATGAAACAATCAATTGTTTATTGATATTAGCGTTATTAATATTAATAACACAATGTCTTATTTGATTAAATATTCAAACAGAAAAACATCCCCTTGATTAGAAGGTACAAAAAAAAATAAAAATAGATGCGTTAACTATACACACTAGAATTACTACTGTCAATTGTTTAGGTTTAGATAGAGTTTAGCCCGGTGTTGTATCTAGTGGTAGTGGTGGTGATGGTGGTGGTAGTGGTGGGTGATAACGGATTCGGCGCGATTTAACACACCCCCCAAATACAATTCGTTGCTATAGTAACAGGGGTCCCATAGGAATAAGATTAGTTTTTCCGGGATATAAAAATGTTTATAGTGGCACCTATCGGGAAACAACACAAAATCTATACAGCATACTTCTTATCGTATTGAATAGGTCGAGAAAAAAGTCAACATTTCTCAGGGGTGCCTTTTATTTTGTTCTCATTTCAATCGGTTTATTTGTTGATTTTGAAAAAGTCACCCTTCAGAGATGGTATTGTAAATACAGTTATCGCCGCTTAACTTGTCAATTTATAAAACCAGTACGTTTGTCCTGGTCTTGATTATAATGAGCCAATACAAGCCTCCTTCAACTTGGTTTTTTTATTTCGTTATAGGCGTTCAGTTACATAAGATTCAACAATATGAATTTAGTTGACTTGGATCTCAAGTTGTATATTAAACGGCGACTACTGTATTTCTCAGTTGTAAAGAAATACCACTTATAAAAGAAGTAAACATAATTTTCCCTAATCCAACATTATTAGAAGTAAAATCAAGCGATTCTTGATTTGGTTCTTTATTAATGAGCAGATTACAATTAATATACATTCAAGTCTTTCTCTCTAATAACTTGGTAGCAAAGTGACGTCAAAAGTAACGTCTGTTAAGTGACTAACGACTTTCTCTATATTCATGTGTCTAGTCTAATGATGAACACGGTGAGGGGCATATTTAGTCTCCTGTTCATTTATTGATCGACTTGACTTTTGTACTCGTTTTCAGTGCTGTCGCTAACCCTCTAGGTTGAAGATACAGATTTCGTGTTACTTTGACCAAGAAATAGCGTTAACACAGGATCAAGGATGGTGGTGCAAAAAGGCATAAATGAAGCAATTATAAAAGAATTTGGTATCTGCCAAGGGTAATAATGCAGGGTTCCAATACTTTTTACTGTTTTGCAGTCAAGTCACAACCGACGCGTTATACGTTCGCCGCTATAACTACCTTTCCCTGTCACAACCAGCCCCAGTCTCCCCTATTTTAGATGTCACTTTGCTAACCATTGAATTCATTCTTTTCCTCCCAAACATTTGACAACATTTGCTATGAAAATTTTCAAATCTTCTTCCCTTTCTTTAGCAGCTAGTAAAATTTCATCAACATTAGTATCTTGTTTAATGCCATATTCAGTTATGCATAAATTTGTTATTAAACTAAATGCAAAACAAACAATACCACATTGACGTGCTGCTATAACTTCATGTACTGTTGACATACCAACAGCATCAACACCCAATGCTTTCAATATTCTCAATTCAGCAACAGTTTCAAAATTTGGTCCACCCATACATGTATAAACACCTTCTTTAATGAATTGATTAAATTTGTGGTTGTTACACAATAATTTAATATCGTTTAAAATATCTAAATCGTATGCGTTATTCATTGAGAAAAATTGTGGACCAAATCTGTCATCATTCCAACCACGTAATGGATTATTACCAGCGAAACCCATAATATTAAAATGATCTTTTATTAACATAATATCGCCGACATTTAATTGTGAATTTAAACCACCGGCAGCATTTGATGCAATCAAATATTTGATGCCTAAGATCTTCATTAAACGTACAGGCATTACACATTTCCATAATGGATAGCCTTCGTAATAATGGAAACGTCCCTGCATACATACTACTGGTATTTTACAAATTTCACCAAATAACAAATTACCAGCATGACTTTGGACTGTACTTATCGGAAAGTTTGGAATGTTTTTATATGGGAATATTGATGGATTCTCTACAATTTCCGCTATTTTTCCTAAATCACAATTACAAAAAATAATAAAAATCGGTATGCAATTTTGTAAAAATTACCTAAACCAGTACCGCAAATTATTCCAATTTTCGGACGAATTGTTAGCTTTGGTTGTAGGAATTTTGCAATTTTCTCAATATCTTCAAATGAGTAGCTAAAAATTTGTGGATTATCAAACTAAAATTTAGATTAATTAAAATTTAAATTTACCATTTTTCATGTGACTCTAGAAAGTTATCGTTATCTATTCGAAAATGGGATTCAATCGACATGGTGTGAGATTAAAACGTAATAACTTAACAAACTATTTAATCCATTGTGTTTCGAGTATTTATGAGAAGATTAGCTTATCTAAAGTTACTAAGTAAATTTGTTATAAATATTGTTTTGTTTTCAATTGATGATATCGAGTATTGATTGTTTTCTAAATAGTTTCATTAAAAAAAATAAATCAATTGCTTATATTTATAAACAGCTAAAGGTATTACTAATCTATGAATGTTGGATGTAAATTAAAGAATAAATATAATTAATCTCTATCCATAATATTCTTAGAATGTTCGACTCCGCCGCCGGGACTCGAACCCGGAACTCTGACATACTGGACAGAGGTGTTGATCCTTGGTTCGTGCGAAGGAACGTTTGCGGACAATTGTAGATGATAATTCGACTTGTTCTTTTAATAAAACCAAGATTATGAAACAACAAACTTGGTCGAACTTCCATTGTCTTTATTGTTTTTTATTTAAATTCACAACCTTTCGATTGCCGACGATCTGCAAACTGGGTGACATGTTCCATATCTCCGGTAGGTCTATACTTGGCTTGCTAAATAGGTTCTTATTGTTCTTAATGTAGATTGCTTCTATTAATTTCCTCTTCTTCCAATGTGGTTCGTTTTGGAGAACTCTAGTGTCCGACTACTGAATGGTTGGAAAGTCCATGCATGTATCGCGATTCCCGATTTTGTTGTCTCTCCACGTCTGGTATGGGTTTGGTGTTCTTAAACTCTAATGCTCAATGGTCTTTTTGTTTCTCCGATGTATGGTTCTTCACACCAGCATGGGATCTGGTATATGTATTCTTTTCTGTTTGATGTTTCTGGTTTGGTCTTTGTGAGCACGCTTCTTATAAGCTAAATGATTCAAACTAACGCTATATTTGGTTTCAATTACTATAATATCTGTAGCGTTGACGCAGGAACAGTGTTAAGACGGGGTTCAAGACAGCGTTGACAGTGGGCATTAATGATTTATTTAAATAGCTCAAGCTTGACTACAGATTGGAATACCGTTGAGTTGGAAATGACACGATTACAAAAGGGCTACTGGATGTTGTGTAGACTTATCCGGTGGTTCAGTTCAACTATACAGCAAAATTTCATGGTGCTGAAAGTGATTTGATTTAGGGCAGGTTTGTCTTCCCTTCCTAAATTTCAGTTTACCGTCCACTTTAAACCAAGTCGGCTTTATGGTTCTTGAAGAGTTCCCTTTGAGCTTAAGTCAACTCTACTGACCAACATTTCTTCAATATTCTTTCAATATGACTAAGTAGTGGCTGAAATAAAGTTTCAACATAAATCACAATTTTGTCCTGATGTTTGCACATTTTTGTTCATACAGGGTTAGTCCTTTGAAACTACAGTTTCCGTATTCTTTAGAAGAACAAAACAAAAACACAAATGAGTTGATAGAAAAATCGATAAAAGCGTTTCTAAAATGAGAAAAACGGCCAATATCTCTCAGAACCTATTCATAAATGAGCAAAGAATCACTACAGCTGAAACTCCGGAATGTGTAGATTATGACAATAATTTTTTCGTTTTCAAAAATCGTCATTTTCATTGAAAAAAAATCAAATATTTTTCGATGTTTCGTATTTTAATTAATTTAAGTTGACCTACTTTTAGAGGTTAGTTGCACTATTTACCTTGCCTTGACATTGAATTCATTTGCAGGCGTGCTGAAGTGTGCATCAATTCGTTTGAAATACGTATTTTTTATCTGTTATTGTTTTTTTTTCCTTTAAAGTGCGTAGGCGATGTTTACCTCTACGCTTCTCCTTATCATTACTAGTTTATTCAAACTGAATTAGTCCATACGTCAACAAATCTTACAATCAGTTTAAACACGTATGATTTAAATTAGGAAAAATTAGCAATCTTCTTGAATTTTATTTTTTTCGATGAAAATGACGATTTTTAAAAACGAAAAGAATATCGTCATAAACTTCACATTGCGGAGTTTCAACTATAGTGGTTCTTCACTCATTTTTGTATAGGTTTTGAGATATATTGACCGTTTTTTCAGTTTAGAAGGCCCATTTTGCTATCAAGTCAGTTTTATACAGACTACCCTCTGTCCTTATGTTTTTGTTTCGTTTTTCTAAAAAATATGGAAACTGTAGCTTCAAATGACACCCTATATGTATACCAAAGTTAAAGTTTTGCTTGCTTAAAACATACCATGCTGCAATGGGATTAGGTATTTATAATACTTTATAATGTAATGTATATGTATACGATGGCCCTCACAGCTCTCTAAGTTTTCGGTTTTATCTATATAATCACTACATCTCCTTTATTTTTCAATGATTTCTCTTCTTACAATTAGATTGGAATATTCCTATTTGTAAGTACTGATGGACATTAATATCCTCTTTACGTGAAGATCACTTGCTTGAGGTTCAAGTTGATCCAAGAGATTCTCAAAGCTTGATCTTTGTTGTCCAGGGTAAATACGAATAAGCGTATTGTCAGCAAGTGTCTGGTTGTGGTATTATTGGTGGTGATTATTGTATTAAATGCGCTGCAATTGTCCTATTGGCTCTACTGTATTGCCGAGGGCCTTTATTTCGAAGGGCACGTTATCATAGTTTCTTCAATTATTCTAGTTTTAGTTTTTTTTTATAATTCAACAAAATCAGGATCTGGTATTATATTGAATCTTGGATAGACTCCTATTAATTGTTGTTATTTTAGTTTATGGAACTTTTGATATAGATTAATGTCTGCATAAATAAACAATAAATCAACGATTTTTGCTAATTAATTGATTTTTTGACAGATGAAGTGTGAGGGATTCGTATATAGATTTTAAGGGGGCATCAGCAATAAAACCAAGTAAATAAAAACATATTTATTTTATTTTTAGATTTTGAAATGTATAACGATACAAAAATCTAACAATTTTCGATATAAATTTAATAATAAATATTCCTATATTATTATTTAAACAAATTTAATAAGAATAATAAATAACAAAATCATATATGTATTTATATATACCATGCGAGTGTGAAAGAAGAGCAGTGCGGCAGATTGACATTATCGCCCCCAGGTCGGTCAACAACACATTTTTTTCCACTCGCACGTTATATATCAAAGTAGCGTTATCTTTACGCGAAATAAAAAAAATGGGAAATTTCCCAGTTGTCGTACGTGTAAGGGTATGATATTGAATGTAGTGTACATATTTTGCTCAAATTGTTTCTTGTTTTTTGTTTTGTTTTATCATTATTATCAATAATCATTTAGAAAAATGATTATCAGCAATATACTTGACAATTTTCTGAACAAACAATTTCAAAACGCCTTGCCTCATCTTACCGACATCGATGACCTCTTCATGATTCGGTTTATCATTTGCTTCATATTCTGTGACGCACATATTTGTTATTAAACTGAATGTGAATACAACTAAATCACAATGACGTGCCGTTATAACTTCATGTACAGTTGACATACCAACAGCATCAACACCTAACATTTTCAACATTCTTAATTCGGCAACAGTTTCAAAATTTGGACCACCCAAACATGTATAAACACCATCATGTACTAAATCATTTAAATTTAATTCTTTGGCAATCTCATGTCCATATTCTAATAATTCATGATTGTATGCTTGATTCATTGGTGGAAATCTAGGACCGAAACGTTCATCATTTGGTCCTTGTAATGGATTATTACCAGCGAAACCCATCAAATTTATATGATCGCGTACCAACATAATATCGCCAACTTTAAATTTTGGATTTAAACCACCGGCTGCATTCGATGCAATCAAATGCGTTACACCCAACAGTTTCATTACTCTAACAGGCATTGCACATTTCCACAATGGATAACCTTCATAATAATGGAAACGTCCTTGCATACACACCACTGGTATACCGGATAGATGACCGAAAACCAATTTACCAGCATGTCCTTCGACGGTACTAACCGGGAAATGGGGGATTGTTTCATATGGGAATTCAATTGGTTCCTCTAAACCATCAGCCAAACATCCTATTTATTGGCAGAAAAAAACAATTTGTAAATTAATATAAGAGGGAAGTTTTTGCAGAATAATCTAGAACCTTCATTCCAATACGCACCCATTCCTGACCCACATATTATCCCAATACGTGGTTTAAATGGTATTTTTTCTAATAGATATTCGGCAGTTTCCAATAAGGATTCGTACGTGTAACTGGAAATAAATAAATTAGTATTGTTGATAAATAGAGAACAATCATGAGAAGAATTTTATTTGAGATAAGAATAGGAAAATTTTCTTAATCTGAATATTTCTAAATTGGAATTTCCGCTTAGGAAAAAACCCAAAAAATTTCTGTTTACAGACGTGTTCAAGGAGCACATACGACTTTTTTCGGATCAGGTGAAAAGTAACGTTTTTGTTGGTTTGTTGATTAAATTCAAGAAACAAGTGGCTCTCGAATTTCTTTCTAATTGAAGGAGCAATTTCAACTGAAAATTGATAAACAACTTGAACATTGTTTGAATGTTTTTTTATTTCTGCTAATCTCGATATCAATTCCTGTATTTCAAAGAAATTAAAAGATTGTAGACAATACATCAACAAATATTTGGAATTGATTTCTATCATCCCCAGGCAGAGTTTATCCTTGGAAAATTGTCCGCCATTTATTTAGCTTAAAGCGGTGGAAAAGTCAATAAAAATACAGTAGAGGTAGTTTCAATCTGGATTCGTCTACTTTTCGTTTCGACAATTTTTCGTTTGTATCAATGTAGAGATTTGTGTTTTTGAATATTTCCTTTATTGTCAATTTTTGCTTTAATTTAAAAATAGTGATTTGTTTCTTTGTTATAAACCACTTCAGGGGGTTTGTCCAAAAATTTTCTTATTTCTTTTATATTTTCTGCCAAACTAACGCTATGACCTACAATTGATTAAGAAATTTGCGTGTTTCTATGAAAAGCTTGATGTGTGAGGCTGCCTTTACACTTGTAAATCTACTTCGAAAATTTTAGAAGTGGTGATAGAGATCAAGATCGAGATGATAAATCGTATTGAAAGCATCGGAAAATTTTGCTCAATAGGTGGTATACACTTGAAAATTTGCTAGATGATCAAAATTTTGTTGAAATAACAACTAATTACGAAATAATTATTAAATTAATAAAATAATTAACAACAAAACAAGATTAAATAATAAGAGAAGCAAAATTTATTATTAGATATTGTGAAATAATTGAAACGATAAGAAAATTCCAAATAAGTTTTCCTGAATGTTTTAATGACCTATATGATAATAATTTAAATAACCTTAAAGATTTTGTAATAGAAAATGATTTTTTGAATTTTATTACCAAATTTTGATAAAATACACACACACATAGACACATAAATAAATTGGGACATATCAGCTGATTTTAAATTGTTTGCAAATAATACAATTTGACACACGTGTAAATAATGAAGTGCGGAAAACAAGATAATTCAAAACGGAAATTTACAATAAAAATAATTAAAATATTAATAATATCCTGCAATAATTGTATTGACCTAAGTCAACAACTTACTTGTTAGTTTCGTGTTTGTCAACATGATTCCCCATAAATTGCCCATTTGTGCCATCACTTTTTTTATAATTCTTTGTACCATTCATTAATTTATTTTGTAAAGTTGCCATTTTATTCTTATCAAAAAAAAAAACCGACACACAATTTGTTAGAAGAATTGATTATTATTTAAGACTAAAAGGATCATTAAAATCAAACGCCTTTATATATGCAATACCCCCCTGTTTATTATAAATTATTATGTTTTTGTGATAAGGATTGAAATAATTTTGATAAAACAACTCATATAACGTAATCTCATTATAAGTAATTAATAAAAAGCTTATTATCGAAAAATAACATAAATAAAAGCAAAATCAAAAAAAAATGAGGATGTTCAATCTCCCCACGAACGACCTATGTTTGTGATGCCTAAATATCATCTAATAATAACAATAATAAATGAAATATATCGGATGTTGATGTTTATTATTGATTTTTTTAGGATATTATTTCATCATTTTAAACTATTATTTCAACATTAGGTTTATTAATTGCGTCAAATTGATTAGGTATTTGATAAATTTTAATAGTGATTGCATTTAGATGGTGATTTGAATTGTTAAATAGGCTGGTAATTAAGCTTTTGAAAGCTTCTCAAAACAGGGCAAAATGTTTTCAAGGTGTTTTTTGTCTAAATTCGGAGCTTTCATAAAGTAAGTACCTATATGTACCTGTCCAGCTATTCGATCCTATAAGAATTCGCATTGTTAAATTGAATAATTATTAAATTACAACAATATTTTCAACGCTGTTTTGCTTACTACCTATCTTTTAGATTGTAATTAAATGTTTGTATAATTAGTTATTATTAATTAAATTGAATTATCTTACTGTTGCAATCGTTGCTCCAAATTAAAGGTCATGTTTGGTTTTTGTTTTGGCTCACAGTTGTGAATTCTTTAGATTAAACTGCAGTTTTTTTTTCTTTTAACAATCTCGCACTTAATTATTTTCACATTAATTTTAGTTGTTTGTGAATAACAAAAGTTTGATATTTTGATTGAATTTTGTAAAGGTACAGCTTTTATAGTATAGCGTCAAGTTCAAGTTCGTCCTTTGTCCTTTAATTCATTATTATACGATATATCTATTGAAACTTTTATCATAAATCACGATAAAATATGATAAATCAATATAAAAATACCGGTTACTAAGTGTTAGGGGAAAAGCGGAAAATTATGCTACATTAATTACAGATCAGTACCTAAATCTAATATTTTTGAAATTGATGTTGGGCCCTAAAATATACAAATGAATTTAGATTTGCTTCCCGGCCGTGTTAAAATTAAAAAAAATTAGGAAAATAATAATGCAACATGAAAAGAACAGAGCACTACAAAACATGAAACAGAGCCGGCTTACGTAGGATCAAAAATTTAGAAGCACGAGATGAGACTAAAAGACGAAAAAGCCTTCTGTTTATAGCTCAAATTCCCATATGAGTACTCGGAGCCACTGTGGGCGCTAATGTCTTTGCTACCAAGTACCATTCCATGCCTTTAATAATCTACTCTGGCAGCTTTTTGACATACTCCGGTCGTGCTCCGTTTTAGCGTCCAGAGTATTTAAGAAACATACGCAATGCAACTGGAAAATGCCAGGTGAAAATGCGTGAAAGGTTACTCACAACACTTAACAGGAGGTGGAAGCGCAATATCAAATTAAAAAAAAAAACAACAACAATCAACAATAAAGTGAAACAGCTAGACTACCAAGTGGGTAAATTGTTCACCCTTTTTGGTTATTATTTGATCTACGATCATGAAATTTTGTGTACATCATTAAACCATCCCCAGGAGCAATTTACACATCTTGGAGGTATGATAAATAGTAGTTTGACACCATTTTCACGGTTGTAGATATGATAATACATACAGGATTAAACATTGCATCTGAAAATATAGGACAGTCTTGACGGTGGGTAATTGTACAAAGATTCCCCAGCCATTTCTTTTCAACCAAGCCAAAAACAATAAGACTGTCCCGGTTCTTGTAGTTTCTCCTATGTTCCTAGATGCTCTCTTTCAACCTGTACATGGAGACCACTGGCATTGTCAGTAGGTATGCAACTCAGAAGACACCAGCCAGGAACGTACTCAAGTATTCTAATATGGAACCCACTTAAAGTGGTGATAAGGAAATAAGTAAATACTTATAATAACATATAAAGTTATGCCTAAATCTATTTTTATATAAATACTAGCAGGCCCATCACGACTTCGTTCGCGAAATTTAGAAATTTAAATACATTTAAGATGGGGACGCTATTTACCAATCTTGCCTCAGAATCTCTCTAGATTCGGTTTTGTTTTATATAAACGTCAACTATTATCTATCTATAGGTCGTTTATAGTCCAGTAGATTTTAAGATTAGTTGAACACGACAAATAAATTTTACCTATTTATATTATTATATCAAGTATCAAGTATAGTTTCGCATAACAACTATATAATAATTATCGCAACCGGACTTTTAGGGTCCCGTGGAAAAGCGGTACCTGTTGCCTAGGGAGAATTTTACTGAGGCCCAGCCTCACTCTTGGAGGCTCTGCTGCCCGGCAAAGATGGACCTGTATCAATTATTGCCCGTTTTATCTTACCTTATAATATCGACTATTTGGACAAATACTGGTTATAGTAAATCTTGACACTTCGCCCGGCCTGTGACAATTTAGCCTTCATATAAACGTCAATTACTCTTTTTAAACATCAGTTGATACGGTTACTACTATAACTTTTTTGAGATAGTTTGATTTTACATTTCCTAAAAACATTGTACCTCATTTAACGCCCCTGGATAAGGACACACCAATCACCTAGCAGTATGAAATATACTTTAAGACCTATTCTCATACCTAACAAATATACATTAAAAATTTCATACAAATCGGTCGAGCCGTTTCGGAGGAGTTTGGTAACAAACACTGTGACACGAGAATTTTATATATCAGAAGATGTATAACTCTATATGTTTTTTATATTTATTTATTTACTAGGGGGTTCCACCCCCTGCTCGCTTCCCTCTCCAACCCCCGTGCGAAAAAAGGGGGCTTCGCCCCCTGAACTCCATCTTTAACAACTTTTTATCAAAATTATGACAAATATATAAATGTCATGTCATAAAAAATTAAATTTTTCCCTAACTACAATAATAAACAAAGAGAGATGGCTATAGAAAGATACGATGATAGAGAGAAAACGCTATATCTGATAAGTGCATGATAGAAAGAAATAGAGATATGGTGAAAAATCATACCGCGTACCCCTCACCATAGCGTATCACCAAAATTCGTTTCACTGGTTGCACGCTCCTTAAGCTTATGATTTTATATTTATAGAGTAGATTTTTGCATTCATTTCCGTGTTTTAGGTCTATGTCTGACAATTAATAATATCCGGGTAATGTATGTTGGGTTGCTTATCAACCAAGAATATTGTGCTACAATTACCCTACAAATCGCGTAATTGGTAAGCAAAAAAGGGCCTTTTTGAGGATAATAATCGGCAAATATCATACCTTCAGGACGTGGGAATTGTTCTTGGTGGTAATTTGGAGCTATATAGGAAATTTTATGAGAATAGGTCAAATAATAGCCAAAAAGTATATAAACTGAACAGTTACCTACCAGAAAATAAAACAAAAGTAACAAATTTATCATACTTTTTTTTTTAAAATCAGTAAACACTTCTATACTTGTATACACAGATGCGACACTTGGAAAGAGAAACTAAAATTAAAGAGAGAACGTAAGCCATAACCAATTTAAATTACCACAGCTGATCTACCCAATCCTATTATAGTTTTAGATTACCATGGCCAACACAATATTTCTATTTGATAGTTAGAAAAACCCGCCATACATTCAATCAATGCAGACCATTGAATAATTATGACCGTGTATAACTGGGGAACATGAGAAGAAAAGAGACAGACGATATAGGACCCATATACAGACTTACCGTTTCTAACACGAGCACCACAAACTTTTAGGCTTAGGGAGTTTGCATAAGATTAGAATTAGATAAATAGAAAATAAGACGTATTTGACCGTGAATCTTGATGTAGTTCGATCTTTGTCTGATATATTTGCCCGCGGATGTTTCATCATGATCATAACAAAGATAGCAAATATTTAATATCTAATAATAAGTAATATTTTTGTGAATGGAAGAGGGTGTAGTATCCATAGACATCAAAAATTCCCTTAGAGTGGGGTAGTGTTGTTTTTTGTCCTTTGTTCGTATTAGAAATGCCAAGTCTGTATAATCTAACAGTAGTATATGGTCCTACCATATATACAGGTTGAGACAGTTTATCTAGGAATATAGGAGAAACTACAAAAACCGGGACAGTCTTATAGCCTTCGTCTGGGTTGCAAAGAGATGGCTGGTGGAATCTTTGTAATATTACCACTCTCAAGACTGTCCTCTGTTTTTAAATGTATATATGGTAGGACCATTAATTTCTCTGTTACACATGATTCTGATTGGCACTTTCTAAATATGAAGCTTTCGACTGTTTTTTCTACTACTACGATTAGTATCATTCATCATTATACAGAACTAATCAGGCCAAGCTATATTTTTCGAATTTTAAAAAAAAAAACGAAACAAAAATACCAGTATAGAGAATACTCTGTCTAAAAATGACTTGATAACAAAATGGGCCTATATAAACATAAATAAAGAACCCATACAGTTGAAACTACAGAATTGTAGATTGTGACAAAGTTTTTTCGTTTTCAAAAATCGTCATTTTCATTGAAATTGCCCATTTTCAACTAAATAATACCGAATGTTGCAAACATCAAACTAGTAGAGAGCCTTGTGCCGTTTAATACTCTGTTCGTGAACATCCTATCAATGATGTAAATGGGGACCTGATTTCAGAGATGTCGTTGAGATGGATTCGCGGAGGGGGTAGTGGTTGAGACTTCATGTTCAGTATAGGGGATGTAATCCCTTTTCTTACAATTAGATAGAATTCCTTCATACAGACAGGATCCAATCGATTTGTAATCTTAAGGTGCTATGTGTGCCTGGTAACGCTGATCCTGCATCCATTCTATTCTATTTTGTGCTGAGACAAGTTTGCATTTTTAATGTCACATCCATGCATTTGATATTTCTTTAAAATGCTTGTACATAGATCGTGTACATTGCAAACGTAAGAATTATTACTTTTCTAGTTGCACAATTCTTCATGTAGGGATTTCACAACTTTTCTCTGAATGTTTTCGGAATGATAACAAACTTGATCACAAATAAGCAAATATTCAAAATAAGACATAGCCGGTTAGGTAATCCTATGCAAACAAAACAACTATATATAAATACAGTGTTCATTTATTAATTATTTATTCAATTATTGTAATCTACCGTTATATTTTAGAATATAGTTACAAAAGTCCAAAATAAAACAATATAATCACAAACAAATATTGAGAGAATTTTTGGTAATTGTAATTTGTATAGAAAAAGCTGCCTGCAAGATTTCAAAAAACAAAAACAAAACAATTTAAAATCACACACATAAAAAGAAAATACAAAAATTGAGCAAAACAATTCATGCACACAATAATAAAATTCAAGATTACAAACAAAATTAAAATAAAACGGTGAAAAACACAAATAAAACTTGGTCCCGTAACAAAAGAATTATACAAAAAAAAAAAATCTATGATATAACAATTAAAATGTAGTTGAAATAAATAAATAAATGTGAATTAAATAATAATTTCTGCATTTAATTTAAAATAAATTAAATTAATTTATATATCATACAATAATCACAATTTTTCTATAAAAAATTTTTTGTTTCTTTATTGTTATCATTAAAAAAATCGTCGTGTTTATTGATCAAATTCATAATTTGCCAAAAATCATATAAAATTAAACACACACCAAACTGTAATGAACGTATTATTGAGGTAAGTACAAATTAATTTAAAAATTACAAAATAAAAACACTACACATTATAATTATTATTATTACGATGATAGTAATTGTTTATATACAAAATTATTCTAAAACTAACACGAGCACAGTGTTACAAATATAATACAATCCTAAAAACGTACAAGTTTTATAAATTAACCTACTGTAGTAATTGTATTGTTTGTTTATATCAAGATTATAAACATCAACGTTTAGAGACTATGTGGGGGGCTTTGTGAGTAAATAAATATCAATGACTGTGGTGCCCCATTGTTTCTTTCTTATATTAATTAATATTACTTTAATAAATTGTACATTGAGTTTATTGGAACTATAAACTAAAATTATTGTTTTATCAGTTTATGGCAGATACTGATGGCTTCTTTTTTTTATATAAATTATTAGTTCGGTTTGTTGTTCAAAAAACAAATCCATCATAGGCCTGTAATTTCAGTTTTTTTAAAATTTAAAAAAAAACAAAACAATTACAGCTTCTTTTTGCTAGCTTTCTCAGCTTTTTTCAACATTTTCTCCTTCTCTTTACGATCACGCTCCATTTGTTTACGTTCTTTCTCAGCTTGTACTTTCAATTCTTTTATTTTACGTTTCAAACGACTTTTATCATCACTTGTTATACCTAACAATTTAAAATCAGCTGATGTTAATAATAATAATGCACTACCATTCACTTGAAGTTCAACAAATTTCGGTATATGGTGTTCTAAACCAATCGCCAACAACCATTGGCACACCTTCAATTTTAAATTATTATCATTATTATTATTATTTAGAAATAATTATTGTTGCAATTACCTGTTCTTTACTCCATTCGGTAACAGGAGCTGATTGCCAAAAATGCGAATTACCTTTTGTTGTACTAGCAATACTACATGATGATAAACTTAAATCAGTTGTTGTCCATGATGTTGTATCATGTCTTGATGGTGATACAGAACCAGATGATAAACTAGATGGTGATGGTGGTGTTGGTGATGTACTATTTTGATGTTGCCATGGTGTACTACCTGGGGGTGATAATGTAACGGGAACAACTTTCTTAACTACAACACAACAATAAAAATTTAAAAAAACAAAAACAAAACAAAAAATTTAGAATAAAATAGTAATTACTAACCTTTTGCATTTGCTTCACTAACAGCTTGACGTATCTCTTCTAATAAATGTTGAGCAGCATTATGTTTAGCTTTTTCATCTAAATCATCTGTTGAACTATTTAAACTATCTGAACCGAGGCGCTTTTCACGCTCCGCCAATACCTACATTCAAATACAAAGATTTAACATAAGTCTTTGCTTTTTATTAATAATTACTTGTTTAAGCTGTTCGGCGAGTGATGCAGGCGGCCCCATTCCTAAATTAACATTTTTCCCACTAGTATTCCATGCTTCATTTTGTTGTTGTTGTTGTTGTTGTTGCGAATTAAGACTAGATTCTTTCTGTACTCTTGCATAAACTACATTCGGATTAGTACTTGTTGTTTTCTGTTGTATTTGACTATATTGTACATTATATTGTTGATTCTGTGCGTTATATTGTAATTGTTGTGCTGAATATTGTGAATATAATGTGCTTGTACTTAATGAAGTTGGTCGTGATGTACGTTTTGTTATTACAGGTGTTGTTGTTGTTGTATTATCATTTTGATTATCAATTAATTCATCACCAGAACATTCATCTAAACCATAATCTGAACTACTATTACTTAATGAACCACTTGATTTTTTTGTATTTGCTGTTGTTGGTAATTGTCGATTAGCTAAACCACCACCGCTACGTGTAACTAATTCAGCTTTTGATTTATTTGCTGATATATCTAATAATTCATGTTGTGGTACAGCACGATCTAATTCTTCTTTTATTGGTAATTTACGTTCAACAGTTGCTGTTTTATCATCATCTGGACTAATATCACTAAATTCCGTATCAGATAAATCCGTTTCTAATGTATTTATTGTTTGATATAATGGTGATTTTGTTTGTTTTAATAATAATTGTTGTTGATGTTGTAATTTACGTGACATTTGTGGTGTTAATTGTTTTATATTTAAATTATCATATGGTAATGTTAATGGTAAACCAGCTTTACGTTGTGTTTCTAATAGATCTTGTTCTAAAACGATTATACGATCTTTTAAATTTTTAACTAATGAATTATATTCAATATCTTTCTCTTGTAATAATTGTTGATAGAAATCTTCACGATGCAACATATCTAATTCACGTTGTTGATATTCACGTACTAATTGTTTGGCTTTATTATATTTTTTCTCCAAAATATTATATTGTGATTGGGATTGTTCTAACATATTTTGATAAGTTTGTACTTCTTTCTTTGTTGATAATAACACTTTTTCGGTTTCTTTCAATTTTTGGTTGGTTTGTTCGAATTTTTCATTATCATCAGGCTTCAAACCATTTTGTTCCATTAACTGTAAAACACCCCAATATATAATTTATCGATTAATATATTATTAAATAAATAAACAAGCGTGTTAAGTGGTGAATTAAGGGTGTGTTTAACTGCCATTATAACGATAACACCTAATAATTGCATGCAAATGTTGATAAATAGTAAAAACCTACCTTGTTTTTAAACCGTGCAACCTCCATTTCGGTCATATTTAATTTACGTTGAGTCTATATTAATTTAGAAGGATAACAAAAAAACAACAAACATTAATTAATAAAGGTTTGGTTAATATTCAAAAAAAAAAAAGAATGCAACAAAAAACAATACAAAAATGCAAATTTTTATTTCAAACAAAATAAATTACCTCTTGAAGTAGCAATTTTAACGAATCAATATCGGTAGCATCTTGTTCAGTATCGAATAAATTTTCAGCATTCACTGAAGGACTAGCCGGACCATCTGAAACGCTCGTATTAGCCGATCCTGAAAAATTAAACATGCTTAGTGGCAATAAACAAGATCATCTCCATCGATCTTGTGTGTTGGTATATTAGTAATTCAAGGGTTGTGCTTGTCACTCCCCTAATACATTGCCGCCCCTTTTTTTTCGAGAAAACTCCGGAAATTCAGATGGTTTACCTGTTAGGGCTACTGTACTAGCATCACTTTGTTGTTGTTCAGCTTCTAATGCTCTTAATCGTCTCTCTTCACGCTCCTTATCAGCTTGTAATGATTGTTTTATTAATTGTGCAACTTCACTATTTTCCGGATTACGTTCACGTCCAATACTAAATTTAACTAAACCCGATGTATTACGTAAAACACTAGCAGCATATGCTTGTGTAACACCAACTAAACTTTTACCATCAACTTCAATAATTTGATCATTAACTTGTATACGTCCATCTTTAGCTGCTGCACCATTTGTTGTTATTGTTTTAACAAATATACCTAATTTTTCTAAACCAGCATCAGCACCAACACCCATACCAATTATACTTAAACCTAAACCTTCTGGTCCTTTAATTAATTCAACTGGAAATACATCCATTTTTTCAACACGTTTCTCTAATTCATATTCAGCGGATGCAGCAACTGGATCAACATCTTCATTACGTCGATCATAATCACTTATACTAAATGTTGAATAAACTTTCATTGGTTCTGTGGAAAATACAACTTTACTTGGTTTTGGTATATATGTTGGATAATCTAAATCATCATCATCATCATCATCTGGTGGTAAACCGGGTACTTCCATCCAAAAATGACCATCCTCATAATAATGTACACCATGTTCAATACCAACAATAGCAATTGATTTCGGTGTATAATCACTAATTGTATCAACATTATCTAAATTATTCTCAGAAATACTAGTCACTGAATCTAAATAAGAGGGAGCAAACAAAAATTATCAAAATTATAATAGAGAAGGTTGTTTTTAGGGTTTCATACCAATTAAGCCCGAATCTGTAGCTGAAACACTAGCATTATATTTATCATCATTATCATCTTGTTGTGATACATCAATACTAGATGTTGATTCATAATATTGTGATAACGGTTCTAAATCTTTAATTTTATTATTATTATCATTCAAACTGATAACAGTATCATTATATTGATCTAATGGTTCTGTTAATGATTCCTCTTGTAATGATGGTGGTCCTAAACTATCATTTAATGATATTGGTCCAGATGAATCGTGTATTGATGCTGTTATCGAATCTTGTAATGAATTACCATTATTTTTTAAATCTTTTGTATTTAATAAACGTGTAACTTCTTGTGCTTCCTCATCTGATAACAGATCTTGTCTGGAACTAAATAATAATAATAATAATGATAATAATATGAAATATAGGTTTAAAATAAATAATTATCGACTCACTTTATGCGTTTTTCTAAAATTCTAAAATTAATTGAAACAAAATTAATAATTTAATTCGAATTTGTTCTATAGAACTTACTTGGTACTTAGAAGATGTTCAGCTTCAGCTGGTGTCATTGTGTCAGTTTCAGGTACATTCTTATCACTAATATGTTCATCACTATCACTAGCATCAGCATATTCAACATCATTTAAATCTAATATATTCGCTTCCGAATAACGAGTCTCTTGTGGTTGTTTGGCACATTTTTCTTCCTGTAATACTTCTCTAATCATAAGAAACGGTTCTGATTTACGATTAATTAAATTCTTATCAATATCACTTTTAGTATCATCTAGACTTGGTTGATTTTCTATTTCACAAATATTCTGATTATCATTATTATTATTATTATTATTATAAATAATATCAGAATCAACTGATATTTGTTGTTTAACATCTACTACTTCCTGTTGTTGTTGTTTGTTTTTTTGTTTATTTGGTACAGCATATAAAATTTCAATTTCAGCTTGTGTTAATTTCGTATTAGCACGTTCAATTGAATTATTTTGATAATTATTCAATGGTTCATCGATTATTTCTAATGGTTTATCTTCATTTATTGGTAGATCATATAATGATTCTTCATGTGGTAATAGTTTTGCTTCAATATGTGGACATGGTTCATTGAAACCACCTTCATCTAATGTTGATGTTGTTGATATTATTGATGCTGGACGACTACCTAAACCAGCAGCTGGAATGTTCAATGAAATACTGGAAACTTTTGTACGTCTTGTTGGCACTGCTGCTGCTGCTGTTGTTGTTGTTGTTGTATTTATTATAAATTCATCTTCAGTCTTATTATTATCAATTTTTCCTGATTCATTCACCGAATCTACACCAACAAAGAAAAATCATAATTATTTATTTCAATTATTTTCGTTACTATTATTATTAGGATTTGTTGATAAAATTAAACCTGAACAATCTAAACATAATAATCTCAAACGAAGGCACATTCTTTCTAAATGTTTCACCATTTATTAATTTAAATATAAACAGACACACACAGAAGAGAGGAAAAATTAACACATCCTTTAAGTATAATTGAATTAACTATTATTATTATTATTTATACTAAAGACTACTTAATCAAGTGTAAGTAACAGTAGATTAGGATGAAACACTGGCCTCTCCCAAACATTACTGATCTATAAATAAATTCCAACAGACCTACACACATACATATACAGAGTCGCGCAAAGTTAATTTTTGTTTGCATATAATATTTGTTTACGACTACATTTCTTATATATTTTTTTCCATTTCCACTCGTATTATTATTATTATTTTAAACTGCCTACATTCGAACTTATTAAATTTCATTAAACAAAACCATTAATAAAACATAAAAATTATTGTATTTTTAAAGGTTACAATATTCTAACCTTTATTTTGATTTCTTTATTAATGTTTCGACATGTTTTGTTGATGAATGTTGTTGTAGTTATTGTTGTTTTTTTTTTTTTAAAAAAAACCGTCTGCGAACTTTGACGTCTTTTTTTTGTTGTATGAATTTTTATTTAAATATTTTTAGCATCAAAGTAGTTTTATAATATGAGTTGAATGTTAATTTTTATCTAAAGCTGTTGTCGTTACTTTTCATTTTTAGATTTCTATGTTTCGATATTTTCTTGTTTCTGCTTCAGTTATTTAGTCTAAAAGTGTAGGTTGTTTTATGGTTTCTCGAATAAGTGGTTTCCTCTCTTCTATAAAAATGTGGAGGTTGTTGTTGTTGTTGTTTTTTCTTTCTTTAGGGAATTCTATATGAGTCTTTAAATATTTCTGAGATCGTCTATTTTCAATATACGAAATATTGTTAATATTGGAAAATTATATTGGTTTCATTTTTGCACGATTGAAGTATGTTTCTTTTAAATCTATTTATGCCACTTTCCACCGCTATCATTAACCCCAAGTTTGTGTGTAAAAGTTACACATTAATCCAGGAATAGCGCGTTAACACACATTTCGCGACAGTGGTGAAAACAGGCATCAATCCGCCTATAGTTTGAATTTGGTAAATATAGTAAAACGACAGCAACAAATTACTTGAAGCTAGCCAAGTCAAAATTGATCAATTGTAAGTATAATTTTTCTTGAATGAAACATCAAGTATTACGTATTGTTCAAAATCAGATTTTCCGCAGCATTCAATGAGAATGTTTTTCCATTTTGGATATCTTCGAATTTGAGAACGTAACTCCTCTTGTTGTTAATTTACATAAAAATGTAAAGCAATAGTACCAGATACAATCTAGAGCTGTGATATCAAGCCATGGCCCGTTGCTTATTTGTTTGTAACCCATCCAACATCCAAGAAGAGTATAGGTAACCCTCCTGTAACACGTTAGATAGGCTCCTAGAAAATGCCGTATAGTATGGAACCGTGTTATGTGACACTAAAAACCACTACAAAAAGGGAGGTAACGATCCGTTCCATATAAGCAACTTTATTCGAATGTACCTGAAATATGATTTCCCAAAATCTGTAGTGTAAATTCTGGTACCAGATGTCGATCAATCACTTTGCGTCCGAAAGCCAATAGTGTGTAATTTAGTTTGCCAAATGTGTTAAATAAAAGTCGTGTTATTTAGAGTTGTTAGACGTACTGTGTTATATAAGGGTCTCAGTAATTTTATCATCGTGTTCTAGCGAAACTGAATGGTAGATTTCTGTGTTACACGAGAATTTCCACAATTTATAAGCCTAGTTAGGGCGAAACCGTGTGGTAGAGGGTTACTTGTACCACTATTCGGTGTCGGCTATTATTTTATCCACGATATTCCTCTGCTACTGGGTAGATAATAGAAAATCTTGATGCCTGAAATGCCCATTGCAAATAGGAACATTTGGGAGATGGGAAAAATGGCTAACGAATCACTATATTCTGAATGGAATATGTTTTTTCCAGTTTCGAAAATTTCCATTTACTTGGAAAAAAATCATTTTTGGCCTATCTCAAAAAAATATTGCCAATCATTGCTCTAGCACAGTGTTTCCCAACTATTTTGGGTTAGCGGCACACTTTAAATTCAATAAAATTTCCGCGGCACTGAAATTCCGTATTTATCTAGTTTCTAATTCGCATTTTTTCTCATTTAGATGTCCATAAAAATCAGGTGCAAAACAAAAATCGAATTCGCGTCACACCTACAATCCTCTCACGGCACACCGGCTGGGAAACACTGCTCTAGCATTCTCTGCTGCCGCTCTGATTTTGTAGAAACATCACATTTAATGTCGTCACATTTACTAGACCCCGGTGCATATTCTCAAATCTACCAACAGCTTCCAGTATAAGCGATATTATCATTTGGTAGACATAAGGTAAATAGGACCACCATAGATATCGTCAGAACGTCGTTAAAACAGCTTAATACCTTGACATCTACCACCTGTAGTGCTAAAGTAGACACACAATACACATGGAAAGTGGAAGTATTAATGTGCATCTGTACTCATGTGAAAATACAGCTTTCAATCTTTTGTCAATATCAAACCAACAGTAAATTTTCCATTACTATTTTTTTTTTTTAAATGTGTACTAAATTTCTTTGGTCTAACAATTGTCTTTAAATAAAACTAAATCAGTATCATATTTAAGGTTAGAATACTCCCTTCTATGAATCCGTGTTTTAGAATTAGTACGACCGTGAACACATGTGCGAAATTTGACCCCGATCGCGTAATTTGCCTTCCGCGCCGCTAACAGTTTGCACCAGTGAACCGATTTCTTTGCTCCAAGGGTGTGAAAGTGTTCTTTCGTGGATCGAGAAGTTTAAAAGTGGTTAGAAGAGTGCCACACACAGAGATGGAGCAGCAAGACGCCTATCAACCTCCACCACGGATAACACGATTCAACAAGCTTAATAGATTGTTCTGGTGGATAAGTGAGTTACCATTGATGAGGTAGCGTTTTCTTTGAACATCAAATCATCCACAGCAACACGCAAGAGCTATATATACAAAAGTGACTTTACGCACAACTGAAAACCGTCTTCATGGAAACAATACATAAACTTGTGAACCGCTGGAGAAAGGCGGAGACTTTATATAAATAAATTGTAGAACGAAAACGTTTAACTTGCCCTAGTGGTTCACCCTGCCTCTCACTCATATCATAGGGATTAATCAACATTAGCATTTAGTTTGGAAATTACTCAGTAACTGAAAGTTAAAATAAGTCTTTTTCTATAGAAATATACAAAAAATCCGATGTAAATATGAGGATACGACTGTCTACAATAAAGACGATTATAGGTTGGTACTCGTCAAGCTTCACTAAATTTACCTAAGCATTAATGGGTCACACACACACACACACACACACACACTTATACAGGTAGACATTCCATCTAGGAATAGGACAGTCTTTATGGTGGGTACTTTTACAAAGATTCCACCTGCCATCTTTTTCCAATCCAGACTGTCCCAATTCTTGTAGTTTCTCCTATGTTCCTAGATGAACTGTCACAACCTGTATATTTAATAATCTAATTCTATACTTGCCAATAATGTATGACTTTTCGTTCGATTCTTGTTCTTGTTTCTCATTTTCCGATTTCAATTTACTTGGACTACTTGGTGGACTTAATGACGATAAACTACCAGATGTCACTGATAAATTCTCTTTACTACTTGTATCTTTATCATCTAATAATAATGATGATGGTGATTTATTTGTATTATTGATTTGTGCTGATGGTGATGGTAATAAATTTTGATTATTTGTAATACGTTTTTGTTCATTATTATTACTATTATTAGAACAACTACTATTTTCGAGATTGAGCAAATTTTTTGGTGGTGGTGTTAATTCTCTTAATGGTACATCATGTTTAACTGATGTAACAAATTGATCATTTGCTGTTACAATTAAACTACTGGCACGTTCTTTTCTTGTTGTTATCTGTGATGTTGTGGAATTTGTCAAATTTTCTTTCGTTTTTGTTACATTTGTTGTTGTTGTTATTGGTATAACAGAAGCTGGTCGATCCTTTCTTGCTATATATGGTCGTTTCGATGCTTCTGTACGTATTGGTGGTGATGGTGGTGGTGGTGATTTCGGTGGACTTTTTAATTTATTATTAAATGATGCACTACGTATCGTTATATTTTTATTATTATCACTATTATCATTATTATTGCCACTATTATTATTATTATTATTATTGTTACTATTATTATTATTATTATGATTAACAGCCAATTTTATTTCACTTTTATTTGGATCACTATGATAACGATTTGCACGTGTTTTATTTGCAAAATGTGATGTCCAATTTTTCTGTTTTTCAATTAATTCACGACTATTAAATTTACGTTCCGGCTTTTCAGGCTTTTCCGGTTTCTTAGCTAATGTCGGTTTTATATTACTAACACTACAATTATTACGTTCTTTTAAATTATCATTATTTCCACTACTATCAATAATTTTATTAATACCATTCGCTTTATTATTTTTAATATTATCATTATTGTGATATTTTTCTAAATTCTCTTTATGTTCCGGTGATGGTGATCTAGGTGGTTTTGTTGTTGTTGTTGTATCACTATTCGCTGAACTACTTCTAGAACGGGAACGTGTTGTTGATTCTAATATACTGGAAGCACTTTTCGTTGATTGCAATGGTATAATTCGATGGTGATGATCACTATTACTAGCATTACTACTACTACTACTGCCACGATGACGATTTTCTTCACCTAATTTCTCAAATAATGCACGTGCATTATTGAAACGTGTCACATGTGATTCAGTTCTCATTACACTAACATTATTTGTTATTATCGGTAATTGTTCATTATCCAATTTCTCTACATTTGTTGTTGTTGTTGTTGATACACCACTGCTAGATTTTTGTTTTAAATTACCACTACTATTACTACGTAATGGTGTTAAAATGTTTGTTTCATCTTTTTGTGGTAATTTTGATTGGAAAATATTTGCAATTTCTGAAACTTTCGAACCACAATATGATCGTGACGATGGTGTTGTTGTTGTTGTTCTTTTATCATCCATAATTGAAATCTATATGAAACAAAAACAATAAAAGTTATTAGAAAAACAATGTAAAAGATCGAATTATTTGACTTACAATTAGATAAGTATTGTTTAAATTGATAAAAATATCCACTTTAACAAAATAATGATATCTTTTATTGTTATAACAGTTTTTCTCTATTCTATTTAAAGAATAGACGGTTTATAATTATTGTAGTTTCATTATTAAAATTTCAAATAAAACAGAGTCAAGGAAACGGAATGTAAAGAGGCACAAGGGTTGTTATGGAACGCCTAGTTGGGGAAAGAATCGATATTTAACAGTATCAACCGACATTAACATTGAATAGAATGTTGTATCTAGTAGAAAATACTATACAGTCTGTGATATAGCTCTATGTATACACATGTATAGAAATAAAAGGAGATCATTAAAAAAATACACACATAAGAATTATTAATTTAGATTCTGTCCAGTTCATTCCATATTAATGGATATAAACCTACAGTTGGTCGACTTGAATTTCGTCAGCTCTACTCTAAAGAGACTTGTTAATTAACTATAAAAAAATAAAAAAAAGAGTGGGTCGTCGACTATACTAGAGCTCTGTTTACTGATAACGAACTTCATCAATGTTATAAAAAATTGAAAATAAAGTACTTCAGGTAGTTCATGTAAATATAGAAAAAAACTGGCCTTGGTTATCTATAGATAATTTGCTTTTATGGACAATTCCATCAATCGATTATCTATTGTTTTCACTGGTTTGAAGTTGAGTCGACTAAATTAAAATAGATCCACTATATGTAAAGGTACATGAGTCGTAAAGATTAATTGGATGTGACATCGTGTTTTTTAATATTTTTTAGTTGAAACTTTTTAGTTTAAAAAAAAGCGTCAACTTTTACTTGAATTTGTTTTTACGCTTTCCTAAACATAATTGAATCACCTACCTTTCGTGGTTGAACTATATTAATAATAACCTTGAAAATTTTTAAACAAAATTGTTTTCTTTTACAAAAGGTAAATAAAATAATGATTTCTAATATAAATTTCTAAATATACGATTTCTATTGTTGTTGTTGCCTTTTTAATTGCAATTTCGTAAGTGCAATTTTATACAAATTTTGATCTTAAAATTCAAAGTCGGACTTTCAAATAGAACAAGAGATCGAAACAGTAGCGTAACTGGGAATTTTCGACCCTTATGCAAAAGTATTCTAGGCCGCCTCTAGTCTTTTAATATTAACCAGATTCTATTGAACCTTCACTACTACATCTCCAATAACTCTTAGGTATTAGCCCTACTAAACGTCTGGGCCCTTACGCATTCTTGCGTGCCTTGGCTTATGCATAGTTACGCGCCTGGATCGAAGACTTGTGCAAATCTGTAACAATTGTTTACAAATCCACATTTTTATCATCGTTTTCATTACAAGATTTCAAACAATCCTCAATTCTGAACATTGTTTTCAAGTTCAATGTTTTATTTGTCAACACTCACCCATCATTATCTCTAAAAGGAAGACTTTATTGATCAATTGTTGTAAGTTTACCAACAAATCTCATCGAACCGTTTCGAATTTCCCAGATCTAAGAAAAGCGGTGACATTATTTTAGTGATTTAGAAGATTAACAACACATCATTAAAACACAAAATTGAGATGATGTTGAGAGTAGAAACTTTACTAGAATCTCACGGATTACCCTCTTTTAAAAACTTGTTTGATCACTTTTTTCTAGTGCAAAACATCTTTTTAAAAATGATCGTTTTCCGGAACTGATTGTGATGTATGTATGTGCAGATTATCAACTCTTCTGTAAACAAGATTTTAACGATAACAACAAAGATCTGATGAATTCAAGCAACTAGAAGAGGAACCAGGATTTGTAATCATGCCTGTTCTTCTAATTGTAAGATTCGCAGAAGGTTTTTTCTAAACTAAATGAACGAATTTAGAAAAAAATAAGCCGAAAGTTGAACCGTTTAGAAAAACAGTTGGCTGGCTATCTCATCATCATCATCATCATGGAAAAAATCTTTTTAATCAACAAGTTTACCAACTTTTCAGAGGAAAAAAATTACCTGTCTACAACCTAAATTAAAGCTATCTATCTGGAATACTAATAAATACAGTACTGGTCGAAATTCTAGCAACATTAATTGAAATCCTATTTATCACTATTGCTTGAGCTTATTTTTTAATTAACAGAAATAATCTGGTTGATATACGAGGGTGAGTCAAGAATAATCTACACTTGCGCCATAATAACACACCATTAAAATTGGCATACTGATTACTGCGCATCCGTGCTTCGAGTTGGTAGTCTAACATGTGCAAATTTTGACCCCGATCTCGTCATCTGCCTTCCGGCTATTACAGTGTAAACATGTCCTCTTCGGTAGTAGGATCAATGAACGACATATCGTAGACTTTTGTTCAATACGATGACAATCACGTAAAAGTGTTTTTTTTTTCGTGGATCAAGAAGTTTAAAAATGGCCGGACGTGTATGACACACAAAAAGGGAACAAAACGCCCGGTCAACCTTCATCACGGACGACAAAATTAAGCAAAATCAAAAGATAGTTCTGGTGGATAGGCAAATGACAATCGATGTGGTGGCACTTTCTTTGAATATCAAGTCATGGTTGTGCCCATCAAATTATCCACGACAATCGTGCAGGAAGAGCTGCAACAGTGGCTTTGCGACCAACCGAAAACGAAAAATTACACAAGCTTTTGGGCCGCTGAACTAAGTGCCTTGAGAAGGGAGCAAAGACTATGTAATAGCTACTTTGGTGTAAATAAATTGTAGAATGAAAAATGTAGATAATTTTTGACTCGCCCTCGTACATGAGATTTTTTACAACAAAAAAAAAACTGTAAGACTATCATGTCAAAAGTTAGTTTGGATAAAAATAGATAAAGAAAATTTATTGTTACTGTTAGAAATGATGGCGGCTCCGTTATAGTTGGGGGCTGTATTTCTAATGGGGTGCTTTAAATACAAAGATCCACTGGAAAATCAGAAATAACTATTCTAGCAAGTTTGTAGAGGATGGGATTGGTTTGCAACGATGGAATTAAAGTAATGGAGTGGTCCGATTTAAGGGCGACATAATACTATCGGGAGAAAAACGCCCTCTAATACAAAATAAAAAATAAAATCGTACAATGAATTTGTTTGAAAGCAACAACGGGGGTATTTAAAATCAACCCTCAACGGTAATGGTTATAAATCCTGCACTACATCGTAATGCCCAGATCGAAAATTTATTGTTAGATCCAAAAATACGACAATTTGGATGGCCAATCACGAAGTAATTAAAAAGCTGTATGCAATTGTTTTGAGAGCAAGGCAAGTTTGTGACAAGTTGCCGGAGTGTTACACTTGACCAGTTTGAGGCGACCACGAGGAAATTGTAGAAAGTTTATAAAAACTCGCACAAGTTTCTTGTATTGTTGTTTATACAAGAAATTTGATAGCAACTCGCAGAAAGTTCCTCGTCTATAATGGAAACACATACCCAATGAACAAAAAAAAAACCTATAAAATGTAGAAATATCAATTTCCATCATCACAAATGCATGAATTACTTTCAAAACACTTTAGGGACTCGTTTGTACTCATATGACAAATACGGGAGGAATTCCTCAAAAACGTTTTTTTCCTTAAAATAGATACACAAATCCCTTGATTTGCACGGGACTTATTTTACACGGTTTTAAAATAAATTACCGTGTAAATCGAGGGATAGGTGTATAATTAGCAATTTCTTCTAATGAATAAATGTTAAGAAATTGTCGGTACTCAATAACAACAACAACAACAACAAGATCCAGTTCGAAGACTTATTGAATTTAGCAAAACCGATAATATCTAACAGGTTGAAGACAAGTTAAATGACCTTAAACAGTTAACTATTTCTTGTTATTCTTTTTCTTTCAATACATCTCATCGGACACCATATGTCTCTGATTAAACCCATCTATCTAACAAATTCATTAAAAAGACAACAACAATAATAAATTGATAGAATAGAAAGAATTTCAAGCAAAATATAATATTTGTATAAAATAATAAAGAAATAAAAATAATAATAGACCAGATAAGAGAACAATCATTTATTTGTTTATTTTATGAATCATGGAAATGCATTGTTACAGTTCGTGTCTTAAAACTTGCATTTGTGAAATGAAAATGCAATTGGTTTTCCCCGACAATCGCCGAACAATCAATCAATCAACCAAAAAATCCCTACAATTTTAGGGATTTTTCTTCCAAATACTTACCAACCTAAGAGTTATAAATATTCCCAAAAAAATTAATTATTGTTAATTTCGAATTAATTTATTAAAATTGAAATCAATACATGACCTCAACATTGACATTTATGGTAACTAGCCGGATTTTTTAAGTACAACTACTACTAATTCCAATAACGTTCAATTTTTATAGTAGTGTAATAGTAGTAGTAGTAGTAGATTGCCTTTTATGAACAACCCTGTATATATTTGGTGACACAACAATTAGACGAACACTTACCAAATTTATTTTTAATGATTCCGTTTTAAAAATTCTCCAACATTGTTGTTGTTGTTAAATGTATGATTAAAATGTTAATATTTCGATTATTGGCACTTGGTTGTTGTGTTGATTTTCCGGCATCTACGCCCAAAATATACAACGATTCCGGTCGTATTTTTATAAAATTGGAGATGTTTGTAATGCATTTTTTCGTGTGTGTGTGTGTGTGTGTGTGTATACTTGTAACTCAAATTCACATTTTATTGACTTTTATTTTAATTAAACATAAACAAACATTTATCACTGTTTTATTAAAATTCTAATACTCGACGGATATATAATGTTTATGCCATTGAGCTTGCGGTGTCTCTTCTTCTTTTTCTTGTTTGTATTTGATTTCTTTTATTTATTTATTTCTTTTTTTTTTTGTTAATTTGGTCTTGTATTCTTGTACAACTACACTTCTCTATGGTGTATTTATCTGATTACTGGAAGGAAGAGTGCAACAACCGGAGTGTTTCTCCAGCGCAGGACCTCTCACG
This sequence comes from Lydus trimaculatus, assembly GCA_037414755.1. Taxonomy (NCBI): domain Eukaryota; kingdom Metazoa; phylum Arthropoda; class Insecta; order Coleoptera; family Meloidae; genus Lydus; species Lydus trimaculatus. Next base: position 27,104 of record JAZBGY010000171.1, on the reverse strand, counting down.
CCCGGGCTTCCCATAAACCAATAGTTATATAAGAAAATGGCGCTAAAAATTGAACATTTTATTAATAATTTCAATCGATTCATTTGTTATAAAACCCATTTTTATTTCAATTCTATTTAAAATTTATTAATTTATGTTGATTTTACTTAAAATTAAAATATATTGGATTTCTACAGTTGGTAACTGAAATATCTAATTTTGTTTAGTTATAAGCATGTTTGGGTAGATGTCACTACTGCCATGTTTTTTTTGGTATAAAAATGGCAACAATGAATTCGAATTTGTTAGAAAGAGATAAAAATATTGTATATTCTTGTTGCTCTATATTATTATTGGTTATCAATTGTTTCAAATTTAAATTTTACCACTCTTTTTGGAGTAACAATGGCGGATTTCGCGGATTACATTTTCTGTTATCATTCGCTGTTGTGATCATTATTTTCTTTGAATTGGAATTGTAAAAATGAACTTTTTTTAATGAAACTACTTGCCTGTTTCAGATTTTAATGTTAGCAAGTGAAAACCTCAATTTTCTGTCGAAGGAAGACTATTAGAAAGATTCACAGATGGCGCACTTGCGTTTTTATTAAGTAAATGGAGAGATCTCTATCAAATGATGCTCTTATCTATTGATATTTGAGAATTAGAATTGTAATTTCATACAACTTCTTCTAAATTTGGTGGATTACAAACAATTGACTTGCTTGTGTCTTGTGTCATTTCTATGATTTTCATTGCCATAAAGTTCTTCTCTTGGATTAAAGCACAGACTTCTGAAGCACCCACCAAAGAATACATAGTCCATAGAAGCTCATAAGTCCAATTTTAGTGACCCATGTACATCTTAGTACCTACCCTGAAAATCCGAGGGCGACACTTGTTCAATGTCGGTAATTAAGGTGATTACCATCAATAGAACTCATTGTCAGTAGCAGTCGCCATCAGTCGCTGACAGCCAGTCATGGCCCAATTGGCCTAATGGACAGCCAAAATTATTTGAAAAATCATTTGAAAAATGAAAACTAATAAAAGTAAAAAAAAAAAAAATTCTCGCCTTAAAATACATGACTGACTGCCAGCGACTGCTACTGAGTTCTATTGGTAATCAGTAGTAATCACCTTAATTACCGACATTGAACAAGTGTCGCTCCCTGAGTTTCAGGGTAGGTACTGAGGTTTACGTGGCTCACAAAAATTGGACTTATGAGCTTCTATGGACTATGTATTCTTTGCACCCACTCAAGGCATCCACAACAATGTAGGTTTTGGTAGGTATTCTGTGATGTCAGCTTAAGAAATCATAGATTCTGGAGCTCACCTGAGTTTTGGATTCCTGGTAGAATATAAATGAATATTTGACTAAATTAAAAAAAAAAATACTGTAATTTAAGTTAATACATATTTTTAGGTTTGGGCCACTGGGTTACTATCCTAACCGGGCCCAGGAATACGTGCTTCTTGATTCTTTTCGATGGTTAGCTCCTTTTTCTAGCCCCCTTCCATGTTAATAAAATGCAGAAAAGTGCGATTCTATTCTTTAATTTTTTACCGTTGTGCTCGCGACGTGTATAGCTAAATTTTTGCTTTAGAGCCGTTAATTGGAATATTCTCACTCGCTTATTATTTAAATCACAACAGCAACCCTTGGTTTGAAACTCATTTTGACAATGGAATCTGTAACACGTTACTGTTCCATGAATACTTGTTTAGAGAGGAGATTATCAATGAAGAACCATGATTACAGCTCTTCTAACGATTCAATTACTTCTTCTTCTTGCCGTCTTCGTGCCTTTCAGCATTCTATGTCTCGTCGTTTTGCGACAACACAGAGAAGCTCTAAGATCCATCCCGTATTCATTTTGTTCATACGAATATGTTCATGTAAAAATCAAAGTACCATATGGTTTTTGAAAGTCCACAGCTTACTCTTAATTCTTTAGGTCTTTCGATTTTTTGTAGTCTAGCACGCATTTTTCCACTAGCGCAATTGAAATTACAATATATTATAATCTACAGTGTTGGTATTTCTAATGCGAACATAGGCGAAAAAGAGCGATAAAGTAGATGTAGTTCGCTCGTTGCCTCCTAAATTTGCTCGCAGATGTTTCGCCATTACCATAATGATGTCTAGAGAAAGCTATAAGGATTGGTAGAATACTTATTGTTATTGTTGTATGATTGTCTCATTCCAAAGGTGTGATTTCGTTGCGACGTCCAGTGTTCGCGGCCCGCCGCTACATCTGACAAGGATGGCCAACCATCTTAATGCCAATGATGAAAAATTGCGAAGCTCTTTTATATTCAATAGAGACCAATTTAATTTCGTTTTGTAGAGACAGTGGTTTCTCGTTTATGAACAAATACAAGTGTGGTTGGCGTTCGCGTCCCGACTTGCTTTTGAGCATTGCTCGACGGCTGGAAGTCGTATCAAAATCACACTTTTCAGAGTATGTGGTGTTTGCATTAGAAAAACCAACACTGTATAAACTAATAATTACAACAAAGTTTTTTCTTTCTGAAGAAAAATCCACCTCCGCAAGCTTTCAGCAACCTGAAATTCTCACATTACTAATGAATTACGATTAAAAAAAGTTTGTTATAATCGTACAACACTGGCAACTCCTCCTCTTCCATGAAACAAAATCAAATAAAATAAACTTTTATCTATATAGAAACAAACCTATAATTAAGAAAATATTCTGATCGTATAAATATTGTTAGAAATTAATATTTTCAGTTCAATACAAACTCAATACTTGTACCTATAAGTATACCGTAAAACAAATGCCGCCGTTTATCAATAAATTTGATATAATTAATGGCGAGAAGCTATCATCGCCACTTTGCTACTCGTTAAAATTTTTAAAATTCACAAGCCTATGGCCGGATAATAGCAAATTATACAAATTTTATCATTATTTATTATTATTATTGATGTGGAATAATGTTGTATTGAAAATCTATAATTTCCGTTATATTTACAAAGATTTAATATTATTATCATCAACATTATATATTGTTGTAAGTGAGATTTGTGCTGTAATAAAAGCTATGATAATGGTGGGTCAACATAATAGAATTAAATTAATTTTGAAAAAGATCGACGAAGATGAATTCCAACCGAAAACTGAAAAAGAACGCAATCAAATGCAAAACTTGATAAATATTTGGAAAACAATATCATTAATTTATGGAAGTTGTGTAATTTCTGCGTTAATATTTATGAACGTATTTCCAATGTTGGATAAATCAGATGAACGCCGTTTACCGTTTATTTCATGGTTTCCATACGATCATCGTCAAACACCTTATTATCAATTAACATATATTTATCAAACATTTGTAGTGATTGCTGAAGCTTTTCTTACTGTATCTGTTGATATATTTCTTGCCATTATTATAGTGATAATTGCTGGACAATTTGGCATTCTGTGTACAAGATTAAGAAATATTTATAAAATCACAGAAGATCGATTGATAAAACGTGGAATAATTACAATTAATTCAAAAGATAATGATAATATAATTCTGGAAGAAATGAATGAAACTCTAAAAGAGTGTATAGTCTACCACTGTAAAATTTTAAAGTAGTACTGCTTGTTTATGCCCGATTGCACCGCTCTCGCTAACCCTGCACTTAAGCGTTAACACAAACATAGCGACAGTGGTGGAAGTGTTCGTTAGATTTGTAAAATTTTTCAATAATTTTAGATTTGCTGAAACTGCAGAATTATTTATCGATCCAATTGCAATAACACAAATAGCAACAGCAGTACTAGTACTTTGTACAACAATGTTTGAATTAACTTTAGTAATTTTTGCAGAATTTCACAATTACGACCAAATTATTTTTATATATTTATTTTAAAGGTGCCTCTATTCAGTTCAGAATTCGAATCACTTTTTTTCTACCAGTGTTCGATTGTTTTTGAAATTATTCTCTATTGTTGGTTTGGTGATAAAATATTGACTGAAGTATTTCTTATTATTTTTCATTCTTCATAATAACCGATTTTGAAAAATTAAATAAATATTGTTTTAGAGTGGACAGATACGTCATGCTATATTCGAATCAGATTGGATAAATGCTCCGTTAAATTTCAAAAAGAATATGTGGTTCCTTATACGCCGTACACAAGAACCGTTTCGAATGAGAGCTTTAGGATTTTTTACATTGTCTCTACCAACCTTTGCTGGGGTAATAATTAAATACAATTTTGACTTTATAATGCTGATTTTGATCAAATTAAAGATTATACGATTGTCGTGGTCGTATTTTATAGTTTTGCGTCAAACGCAAGACATTGAGCAACATTGATCGTATTGGATTTAACGCCATTTCAACTCTCAAAACTTAGATTTTCATGCACTTAAATAGAAATAAAACTGTTATTTTGAGAATAAACAACATGTAGATATAGTAGATGTTGACTTTTACTTAATTTGGTTTCTTAAAATATTCTGAGTAAGTCTTGATTTTGATCGTAACTTACACGATTTTTTCAAAAAATATAACGCATTGGAGAACTGTTCCTAAGTGTTTTCTTGCAATCAGACGTAGTAGTGCCCATTATAACTCACTTTTCACGGAGAATTTAAATCTTTGTGTTTTGGTGGATGCGCCGGGAGCTGGGGTGGAGATAATTTTCTTGTTGTTGTTAACAATAAGAATAACTTGCTTACAATAACAGCAGGGGGAATTTCCCGTATCTCAACTCCCGGCGCATCCACCAAAACGCAAAACTCTAATTTCCCGCACAAAACTGAGTTAGAAACAGTATTAGCAAATCAACTACTTGAAAGTGTTCATCTTTAAAGACTTGGCTGTCTGATCGTTCCATGTCTCTTAATGTTCTTAACATTTGAGAGGTTGTTTATCTCTTATAGCAAATCTGCACAATTTTTCTAGATGTGAACACGTTTTTGACAAGCCACTTCAAACCCTAATAGATCACAAACAATTCCAAGGCATTATGAAGCTTATGAGCAGTAATATAATGCTAGTCAACTAATTCAGATAAACTTGTACAAGTTCCATATCCTTAGTTATGACTCAGTTTGTTCCTACAAAGTTTTTGAAGGTAGATGCGCTTTGAAAGGCATCAATTATTCACTGTAGTGCCGCCAAATATTTGTTTCTCTACTCTGTTGATCCAGTGCGCTCAAAATTTGACACTTTAATTCAAAAATAAGTGTATTTCTTTGTTTTAATGCCAAAAGTTAAGTGAAATATGGATGGCGGAAGTCCACAAGTTATGCAATTCAGGATGATGATTTTATTACTATACCTACACAAGTGAGTTTTCTGCGGCTTTGTCTCAACGATTATGTGAAAAGTTATCTCAGCTCGCCTTTGATATGCCACATACTGGTTGAAAGAGATCATCTAGGAAGATATGAGAAACTACAAGAAGCAGGAGAGCCTTATAGCCTTCGTCCGGCTTGAAAGGAGATGGCTGGTGGAATCTTTGTAAAATGACTCATCTCCAAGACGTAGTGGCATAAGTTATTTCGGGCTAGCAAGGGTGGCACTACAGCAGGTTGAGTCAGCTGAAGATAATTTGGACTTTGCTCACCATCAATGGAAGAACTCTTGTAGTTGGCTTGATAATGGGAAAAATATCAACTTTCAATAATGAATATCTTGAATAGATTTATTATGAAAATAATATCCCACATTTGTCATATGATTTTCAAAGGAAAAAGGTGGAAAATCTATAGATAATTGTGATTATTAGTTATTTACCCTTAAATTTTATTTCTCTATTTGTACTGGTGTCAGTTTTCCATTAATTCATCAAAACAAATTGGTATTTGTTTAGTAAATTAAAAGGTAGAATTGACATTTTAAGACCGTAGAGGGGAAAAAATTAATTTGTTTTCCATCAAAAAAACAAATAATAACGGATTATTAAAGAGAACACGCACCAGTTTTGCTGGTCAATTCGACGAATTAACTCGCGACAAGTATATAATATGAAGAAGATACTTATAGCTCTTTATATTTTAATAAATCAAAAGATTTTGTGTAATGAATTATCTGAAATCCTCCAAAAAATCTTCTCTAAAGAGTATTGTTTATATTACATTTCTGATAATTCGATTGATGAAAGTTTCTTAGAAAAATCATTAATATTAACAAATCTAACGATAATTTCCATGGATTTTGTGCATTTCCAACAAATGGAAAACAACTCTATTTGTGATGGTTTAATAATTAGTTCGAATAATTTGAATAAAACAGCTGAATTAATTATGGAAAATTTACAAATTTATCACAACATCAAACCACACCAACGCATTTTAATTTATCACCAAGATGATGAAGCTCTACAAGAAGAATACCAAATTGCCACCAAACAATACGGTGTTGATATAATTTTATTACAAATTGATAACAACAATCATGGAATTTCTCTTGAATCGATCTATAAAAATCGAAAATTAACCAAATACGATAATTTCGAATGGTCACCTACCATCCAACCACCTAACCGATCTTTGATTATTGCCACATTCCCTTGTGCTCCCTTCTATTGCATTGATGATAACAATAATATAATTGGTGGTGCTGAATTTGTTATGATGAAAGAATTTTTGAAAAATTGGCCATATCGGTATAGAATTTTACAAAAAACTAGTGATGATTTTAGTGATTTTTGGCATAAATCATTGGCAATGGTTCAAAATGGTACAGCAGATTTCGCTACATGTTCCCATTGGTATACGTCGATTGTACAGAAAAATTTAGATTCAGTATTGCCATTACGACAAATCTGTGTTACATTCCTAGTACCAAGACCACGTCTTTCACCGTATTTCACCTTTATTTTCCAACCGTTTCCCTCAAGTGTTTGGTTAATGGTTGTCTGTATTTTAATTGTTGTTTTTATTGTTTTTTATTCAATTAATTGTGTTTATAGAAAATTACGTTTACGCACACGAAACGATACGTTATCAATTCTCTTCGATTTAATCCACGTGTATGCTTTAGGTGGTGTACACTGCCCACCATTATCAAATCAATATACGTTAAGATTAATTTTTGTAATTTGGTTGATGTTTTGTGTTTTATTGCAAATTTATTATACAGCCGGTATAACGAGTGCATTAACAAATGTTAAATATCAAGAACAAATTAATACAATTCAAGATATGGTTGATAAACATATTAAATGGTTAGGTGATGATAATTTCAAAAATTATCTATCAACATCTGATGTAATGAAATATAAAGATTTAGCTAAATTAATAATTAAATCCAAACAATTATCGGAAGCATTTATAACAAAAAAATTACCAAATAATTATCTAACTGATACCGAAGATTTAAATCTTGAAAATTTATCAATTTTAAAAGAATGTTTAATACAAAGTTATGTTGGTTTTCCTTTACAGAAATATTCACCATTTTTGAAAGATTTTAATTCATTTTCATTTAAAATGATTGAAGGTGGCTTATTAGATTATTGGTTAAATAATGCTACATTATCAGAAAATAATCATTTTATATCTAGTAAATCTAATGATAATATTTTAATTGATAAGAAACGTTTCATTGGTGCTATCTATTTTGTGTTTATTGGACATCTAAGTGGTATTGTTGCTTTTCTGTGGGAGTATTTTCATCGAAGGAATCCATCAAGTCCTATTGAATAATATAAAGGTCTATTTACACATATGCCAGATCTGTGTTTGAGACGTACAATCGATTGTAACAATACTATTTCTACAAATCTGTTTGAGTAATTTTTCATATATCCCATTATAATATAGAGGAAAACTGAAGCCAACACTAGAAAGCAATGATACTATATGTTCACGTAAGTCACGTGATGTGGGCGGTCCTTGATAGCTCGCGTGGGCATTGTTCCCTCCTTCTCTTTAGCCAAAGTGCATTCAGTTTGTAGATACTATGTTTTAAGCTATAGAAAAATTAATAATGCTTATGTTACGATATCGTATGCGTAGAAGTAGGTTATTTGGAAGTGTGATCTTGATATTTTTATACTGATATCTATAAACTGACCTATGTATATGTACAATATGGGTTTAGTAGATTAGATAGTTATTATTGGAGATGCGTCTCTATTCGTGTTGTAATAAATTTTTAAGATACATTGCTGATTATTATTGACCTAGCGTTGTAAAGCATCAATCAAAGGGGATTATTTACACGAAAATAATGTGGGAACTTGAAACTCTGGAATATGTAGGTTTGGATTAGATTAGCTTAGATTATAGAAGTCATTTGACTTCTTTTAGACTTCCTAAACTGTGAGCATAGCTGATCTATTGTTCTTAACCCTCCATCTCTTGATATACTGAGAAACTTATCTTTTGAGCCAAGCTAACTATGTCTCTGGAAGACCTCTTAGCTATTTCAGTAGGTGATAGAATTATGCTGCCTAAATGAGTGAGTCTTATCTTTCACTGTCTGACTTGCCCAGTTTTTTGAGATGGTATTTCATTGGACAGTATCCAGTTAAAAGCTCCGTTATCAGTCTCAGTTCGTTCCTACGTAGGTCGAGAAGCTTTCTAGCGTTTTTATTGTTACACAAATCATTAATAAACTTCTTTGCCTGTTGCATCCCTGGATAGTGTTTCCAGTGGAGCATTTTTGCTCTCCATCCCCATCCACTGATCTCCTGCCTTCTGTGGGTCTTGGCTTCGGACCGTAGCGCCTGTCCTTGCAAGGTTATCGGTTTTTATCGTTTCCTGCGAATCCCTGACGCCCTAGCACCCATGCAAGGGTAAGTTTATTGCAATCAGAAATTGATCACATTCCCAAATGGTTTTTGACTCAAGTCTATGGGCCTGCAGAGCTTTCAGCGCCGCCTGTTCCCTGTTTATCGTGTACCTTTCAAGTTTTTCCGTAAATACTCTCGAACACCCATTTCTGTTGCAAGAGTTTTGGCTTGCATTATGGTAGGCGACTTTTCTAAGGCTATATAATTGTGTCCATCTATTCCTAAGCCAGACCCATTGTTCATTTTTGATCCATACGTATACCAGATGGAAGATTCTAAATTTATATAGTTTGCCTATCCAGAATCTTACCTCATTACGGTCTTTTATTCAAATTGATCAGCAGTTCTATGCGTTTTTGCTTCAAACTTTCTAAATGTCGGTGCCAGTGTCCTGGTTCAGAATTTGCAGTCTGGGGCTGCCTTAGGGCAGCAGGGAATCCTTCCTAAAATCAAATTTGAGAAAGTATTAAGAGTTCAACTCCACAACCGTATCTTGAAGGCGTAACTTCTACATGTCTGATAGCAGGCGTGTTCCCCACTTGCATTAGAGTGTAGACAATCAAAACATAAAGATTTGGGGAAATAATCTATTTACTCATTTTTAGTAGAATTGTAGAATTGTACATAGGTACGCCCAGATCTCTTCTACACCTATGTTTATTTTTACTTTAAAAGCAAATTTAATGAGACATACGCTATACGGTACGTGTTGACATAGTTTTCCGGACATACCAATCCATAGGAAAATGGGCAATATATCCAACTCAACAATACAAGTATACTTATTGATAGAATATATTTGTAGAATAAAAGCTGTAGGTATATTTAAAAAAATGTAAAATATTTCTCCTGATAAGATTCATAAAAAACAATTCAAGATAAGAATTTTTAATTAATTCGTAATATTGTATTGTTTGTTTTGAAAATTTTCCTAGTCATAACTTTGAATATCCATAACAAATTTTCCTAACAATTATAACCAGGGGCGTTTCATAAGTCCTTACTGATACTAAAACAAATCAATCGACAAGAATTCCAGTTATGACTCATAACTTATGACACACAAATAGTATATTATAAAACAAATGCGGTAAGTACTTGCAACAATACTAGTGTTATAGTTGTAGCACGAACGATAGCCAGAAACTTAATGTCTTAATGCAAATTAGCATACTTCGTATGCAATTGTAATAGGCTTCCGTTGCTCAACTGCATAATGATAGCATCTAAATACATAAATAGTATTGCAGTTGACAATTATAATGCTCACAGTGTCGCTCAACAACGTTTGTAAACAGAGCTCGAAGGATTGTCATGTGGAAAAAAATATTTGAATGAAAAGCAAGATACGCCACTGGTTCATGATGACATAAATTATGATCGAATTAGAAATTCAATGCATATTAATTTCATATATAAACTTGTTAATACGCAACTAGTTTCAATTAATGTAGGTAAAACTTTCACCAACATGACATATACACATCTATTGATTTTATCGCTCCTTATCATCACTACTACTGCTAATAATATAAGTAAGTCGATTTCTTTTATTAATTTAAAACAAAGTTAAACGAAAAACAAATAATAATTTTGTTCAGCATCGAATTTTTTCCGTGAAGAGTCATGTTCCGAAGCACAAGGTTTTTGTCTTCTTGAAAACGAATGTCATCATCCTGTTGATGAGAAATATAAAAATCTTTGTCCCAATCAGAAAGCTAATGGGGCAATTTGTTGTAAAGATTGTAAGTAACTGGGCAAGTTTTGATTTTAAATTTATTTCAATTGAACAATTGGTTGGTATATTATTCTAGTTCCACAAGAAAATGTAAATTGTCATCAACTACATAATGAATGTCTAGCTGGCTGTCCAGATTTTCTGAATTTAGGACAAAAAGGCTGTCCTGCTGGGAAAGTTTGCTGTGTTCTAGTTTAAATTCAAAATTAATAGATACAGTGAAGATTATAGATGAATAAAAATCCAATTTATGTAGAAAATACAACATCATAAAGCTGTATGAAAAAAACAATAAATTAATTCATAATTAGATATTGTTTTTATAGAATTGAAGCAATGCTCGATTTGAAAGAATGCTGGACTCAAAAGTATACAGTTGTAAATAGGTTTTTGCTTAATTATAACATGAATGTATTCAAAAATTATCACATAAATGGCTATTGAACAGAAATAAAGTATAAATGAAGCCTTGAACTTATGTTAAACTATATGTTTCTACTTATTGTAAAGGAATATAATTTAAACTTTAAATCAGCTATTGATTGTTGTGATATTCTGGCTATAAAAACAATATAACAATAATCTAGTAAACAGTGATTGTTACACAACTTATTAGGATTAGTTCTTTGAATTATGAGTAGAACTGAAGGATTCATTACAATAGTAAAATCAGCCACGCCAATATTTAACAAATTTCACAAATTCTCGTTGTTGATATAATGAATACCTACCCTTTATTTATATTTATATTTTGCACCGAGTACGTATAGTGTACGCAATTGTCTAATTAAAAATTAATTTTAACGTGTATGGATTAAGGAGGGTTTCTATTTTGTTGGTGTTCGAAAATAGGCAATCTTTAGGAATTTTTTTGAAAGGAACTATTGAATATAAATAGATAAAACTTAGTTTACATATAAGTATATCTTTGTTGAATAAACAGAAAGAGTTGCCATATTATTTGATACTTTAGAAGGCCGAGGAGGTCGACTGGTCGAGCCATACAGCCTGGTGCAATGCGTATACGGTGAAAGTTCTAAAACCTAGACAAATTATCCAAAATAAAAAATCAACTGGTTCTATTATATAATAGGTAGATGTTTACGCATACTTTAGACTAGAATAAAAATGTATCAAACTTTTTGACTGGTCTACGGTCCTTCAAAGAAGAAAATCATATTTTCACGAGGAAATTGTCGAGTTATTCTGTTTATAAGAAAAAAAGTTTTATATGTTTTATCACGATTCTACAAAACTAGTTGAGCTTTTTTTTGGTTTTGGATAATTTCTGTATGTTCTAGAACCGCCACCGTATATTCATTGCACCAGGCTGCATAATAGTTCGAACCCTCAGAAAATTCCTCTGATTGTGAAGACGAAAACTGGATGCCAGAAGTAGGTAATCAAAATTAATATTTTAATAACGAAGGGGATGATGAAGAGTCACCAAAAGTGTCGAACTACTTGAAAGCAAAGATATTGAACAAGAAGATGAGGATAATATTGAGGAGTTTACATCAAGTTGGAACAATATGGCGTAAACTTCCACCATATCCTGATCAAACTGCGTCGCATAATATCGTTAGATAAAGAAGTGACCCGCATAAACCTACAGAAACCTTGTCTATCTAAAATACATACAAGTGCTTTTGTTGATATTATTGTCCGCCACGACTGATAAGAAAGCCAAGAAGGTATATCAAGAATACAACGAAGAAAATCCTATAAAGACACCACTTTGTTGGGAAGATTTGGCTCCATCTGAGTTTTACGCATTCCTTGGAATACTAATAGTTTCGGGAGCCAGCCACTCAAATACAGATCAAATATTTGATTTGTTCAAATCTACTTCATATCATTCGATGATGCTAATACAAGGGAACAGAGTTTAAAGGAAGACAAAAACTTCTCCCCATGTATAGACCTACAGAAAATATTACAATGGATGGACAATTATTTGCATTTACAAGAAGGACACGCTTTACACAGTACGTTCGATCTAAGCTCACTAAATACGGTATCAAAGTATGATAGAATAATACTCTGGAAAATCAGCGCCTGGCCAAGAAGGAATATTTATTTTTTTGGTCCTAATTATCAAAAATAACTGATAATGATAGAAATGGTGGATGCGCCGGGTCCATGCAAGTGTTTAGTACAAGCAAATATGTATGAAAAATTCAAAAAGCTGCCACCCTGTTATTATATAAAACGATTCTACTTTCAAAAACTCTCAATCATTAAATCCAATCAAAGTTTCTCCATGCATATACAATTATTGTATAAAAAATTAATTAAGTTTACATAGATTTCATCAACTTTGATTTGATAATAAGAGGTTGTCATAGAAAACTTGACCTAATCTTACAAACAAAGCAATATGTAAACTATCTATGTAGCTAATGAATCAATAAAGATATAAAGTCGAAACAATTAAGGGTTAAAATTGACATAATTGTTCTTTTGCATTTTACATTAATCTTTGAATATAAATATCGCTAATTTTCCACAATTCTAAGTTATTTGTAAGCCAAATCTTGAAGCATTAAAATGCCACATAAAACCGTTAAGTTATCATCATTGTTTCGTTACAATGCATCAGCATTGAGATTATTTGGTTTATTCCCAAAAAGTGAACATTATACAATCAATTATAAAATCTATCGTTATACATTGTTATGTTTCTCTGCAATTAGTACAGTTTTAAAATTTTATAATTTACGTTATATTTATAATGATTTACTATTAGCTACAACATCATTGAATATATTATTTAGTGAAATTAATTTGATGATGAAATCATCATTTATAATGCGTAATCATCGACTACTCAAAAAAATGTTGAAACAATTAGAACAAGACAGATTTCAACCACAAACAGCTAATGAATGTAAGACAATCAATAGTTTTATAAGAATTTGGAAATTATTAACAATAACTTACATCTCTGATGGAGCTTTAACTGTACTTTTATGGTCTGTTTATCCATTAATTGATAATTCTGGAAATGTACGACGATTACCATTTGTTTCATGGTTTCCATATGATTATCGAAAAACACCTTATTATCAATTAACATATATTTATCAACTATTAGCTGTATATTATTTCTCTTTTTCACATATGTTTATTGATGCTTCTGTTGCTTATATTCTAACAATGACTAGTGGACAATGTGCTTTATTATCAATGAAATTGGAAGAGATTTATGAAATTACTGAAGATCGATTAATTAAAAACGGCAGAATTTCAAAGAATTCTAATGAATGTCAAACGATAATTCTCAACGAAATGCATAAAACGCTAAAAGATCTTATTGTTTATCATAAAGAGATTTTAGAGTAGGTATACTTTTGTTAATTTTAGTGTTATTCAACTTAATTTGATACGGTTTCAGATTTGCTGAAAATGGTAATAAATTCATTAATCCGATTGCATCAGTTCAACTAGTGAAAACAGTACTCGTTCTTTGTGCTACAATGTTTCAAATGACTTTGGTAATTTTATTGATTGATTTTAATTAAATCAAATCATCTAAATCTGTCTACTTTTAAGGTAGCATTATTTAGTTCTGAATTCTGGTCATTAATCACCTATCAAATCGCTTTAACTTTTCAAATTCTATTGTATTGTTGGTTTGGTGATCAAGTCTTAACACAAGTATATAAAATTTAATATTATTTCGATTACAATTTGTATACAAAAATATTGTTTTAGAGTCGAAAAATCTCATTTGCTATCTATAAATGTAAGTGGTTGGAAGTTTCAAATAATTTCAAAAAAGATATGATGTTTTTCATGCAACGGACACAAAAACCAATTAAATTTGAAGCAATGAATTTCTTTACTCTATCTCTGCCGACATTTTCTTCAGTTAGACTTAAATATAACCATTTCAATGTTCTTCTATAGTTTTAAATCCGTAGGTAATTCAAACATCATGGTCGTATTTCACTATGTTGCGGACAGTTCAAAAATCAAATTAGAATCGGTATTATATTGGAATTTACAGAACACCACCATTGTAGTGTCTTTAGTTATAGATGTTTACACAAAATTCCAGTAGCGATCTAAGATATTTGGCCGTTCAGGTGAAATAGCAGAGTTGACCGCTTCCTTTAACAGAAGAGTTAAAAGGCAATGGAGCTTTCTTTAAACATTAGAATAGGTAATTGGCCGACCTAAATTTCGGCCGCCCATGTATGTATTATGTACCACGAGCACAGTGGGTATGATCGCGCTGTGCACAAAATGAAAAATTGCATTTAAATAATGTTATTGAGAAGAAAAAATTAGCGTACAAGTCGATTTTTCGGGACTAAAAAATTGGGGGCCGACTTATATGTGTAAAATCCTTGTTTGCAAATTGGATAAATAAAATGTATATTTCCGTATTTTACTTTTCTCTTGTTTGTGGTCGTTAAAATAAGTAACGTAGTGACGATAATGTAAGCAAAAGACTAAACAAACAGATGTTGACAAATTCCATCGCAATAGGAACGCATCGACTTATACAACGAAAATACCTATAAATCTCAATAAAGGGTGTATTTTTTGATAACGACTTGTATGCCGGGATTTACGGTAAGTTTATAAAGAAGGTAGTAGAGTAATTTGTTAGAAAGGCTATAGTCGTATTTCACTATGTTACATATAGTTCAAGAATAAAATTCTATTGGGAAATCAGGAAAAGTCACAGTTTACAATTAGTAAAAACTCCTCAATAACATCTTCCATTATTTTGTAATTGCTTGACAACAATCAAGCTGTTATCCGTTACCTAATGATTGTCTTGAAATCTGTACAGTATTTTGTGACAATGGGATAAAACTGCTGTCTTGCTGGAAAAGTTCACTGTGGGTTATTTAAAATCAAGCTTTATTTCTTTCTCATTTATTCTTTCCATCTATAACGATTTTATGTGGTTCAATTTTATCTATTGAACGATTTTAACAATAGATTTACATACTGTACTTAAAATATGTATAATTACGTTTCCATGGCAGGATACTATAAGTAAAGATTGACGAAATCCATAGACGTCTAGAGGTTGGATAAGTCCTGTAGAACCTTAAGGTAGGTTTATATCTAGAGCTTATTATTATTATTGTTTTGTGTAAGGTCTCTTCTTCCAGTCCCTCACACAAGAGCTGTGGTTCATTCCCCACTGTACCTCGGCCTACAAGGCCTTTTGTACACCCGTCAGCACACCTAACTTGGGTTAATTGTCTTCCCCTGATAGTCCCGTCCTTTTGATAAAGTCCAGGATATCATTTAAGAGAGTCCTTTTTATTTCCCCGGGAGAGATGTATTCCCCTACCAAATACCATGCTCTGAGATCCTTCAAGGCCTCACAGTAGCATAATATGTGAAGCGAAGTTTCATCTTCCTCTTCACAGGCCCTTGAGCTTTCTGACCACCCCACAAATCCAATAAAAAGCCCGATTTGTTTCCAGTGTGTAGAATAAATACTCCAGTAAAGCACTCTTCAAATCTTACTTTTGCTAATTTATCGGATTTTGTTGACATACGATTAGTGGTTTGAACATGGTTTGCCATACTCAGGATCCTAGGTACCTTCAGTGTAAATAATTTTGGTAATAATTTACCTCCACCTGAAATGCTGGTTGTACTGTATAGCTATGAGTTGTTGCTGAAACCGACTGACTTCAATTTTTTTACACCCAGCCACGAGAAGTGTTCTTCCAGCATGTAATTCTAGTACAAAACCTCTTTTGTCCGTATTTTGGTATTATTTTTTTGACGTCATTAACACGTTTCGTGCCGCGTAGGGCTTATACTACCCCCACTGGATTTTCCGTTCAGGCCACTTGAAATTCTCATTGAAAAACAAAGAATTCTTTAAAAATGTGTGTTTGTTAGAATTATTTTCTTAAAAACTGAATTTCTTGCTTTGTTGTCCAATGCATATTAAAATTTATACTCTTTTCTTGCTAATTATGGCTTTGTAGTATTGAAAAATTGTGAGTCGTGTGTCAAAAACAAATTTATTTAATCGTAAAAGTGTGGGTCGTATAATACGTCCCATGTGGCCTGACTGGAAGGTCTTCAAAAATCGGTCCAGGACGGAACGTGTTAATAAATTGTTCTGTTCGTTGTTTTGTTTAAATTTTATCTTTCGTTCAGTCTTGTTCCAAGCCTTATTACTATTAGAAGATAAGTT
Organism: Lydus trimaculatus; assembly: GCA_037414755.1. Classification (NCBI taxonomy): domain Eukaryota; kingdom Metazoa; phylum Arthropoda; class Insecta; order Coleoptera; family Meloidae; genus Lydus; species Lydus trimaculatus. The sequence goes on along the minus strand of JAZBGY010000171.1, from coordinate 10,432 downwards.
CTGTCGAACGCAGCAATCTTTGTGCTTCTAGGGTCCATCATGAACAATCATTTTATTTTGTCTAGCTTCCTCAAATATCTGAAGGAGGTACTTGTGAGGTCTTCAAGAAAACAAATTCCATGAGAATAAATCTAGGACGTCAGTAGGGTGCAATTGTTTTCTAATTGAGAAAAATGCTGAGATTTGTTGGCCGTTTTTTCCAAATTTACTAACCACGTATTGTCACTGACCTCTATTCATGAATCAGACTAGATATTTCGAATTTTGTAGTTTGTAAAGGACATAGACAGCGCTATGGGGGGCTTAGGTAAAACTGAAGCCCCGTATGAATGTTTCTTGCCTCTACTTTGCCCCTACTGATCGACTGGTCTTGATAAAATTGAGTTGCTTTCGAAGTCTTTGCTCCCCTGGTCGTTTTATTCAGCCACCGTCTCTGGTAAAAGCGCTACTAAGTGACCTTTGATGGAAACAAGCTACTTAGACCCTGTCCACTAGATTTTTAGAAAAAAATTGAATTTAATGCATAAATAAGGGATTTGCAGAGGCGGTCGCCTTTACATACAACAAAATTAAACATTACAATAATTTATTTATAAAAACATCCATATTAGTCTCAAAACAACGGCTATACTCAACACTATCAAACTTAAAACAATTTTAAAATCTGTTTTCGACTCAACATCCACATTATTGGTATTAATCCCTGAGATTTGGCCTTGTTGTAACGGTTTCGTTAAACCTGCCATTATTCTTTTTAATGGTACAGCCATCATTGAGAATTTTGTAGCACCAGTTATTTTAACAGTAACCAATTGACCTAAATATTTCTCATCCATTGGTATTAAAACTTGTTCATAAAATTTATTATGTCCAACATAATGTTGTTTATCATGTGATAATTCAGTTACTAAAATCTCTTGAATTTCATCAATTTTCTTCGTATATGGTTCATACGAATAGAATAAATCTGTTAATTGTTTTGTACGTAATTTAACTTGTTGTGCTGGTATACGTGCCATTAAGGCAGCCGGTGTACCAGGTCTTGGAAAGAATTGATTAATAAATAAACTTGGAAATTTATATTTAGCACATAATGTTAATGTATCATTGAAATCTTGTTCAGTTTCTGTTGGAAAACCACAAATAATATCTGTTGCAATTGTCATACCATTTATACGTGATTGTAGAAAATCAACGACATATTCAAAATCACTACGACAATATTCACGTTTCATATCACTCAATACTTGATCACTACCAGATTGTACTGGTACATGTAGGAAACTGTACACTCTAGGATGTTGCATGATTTTCGAAATTTCATCTAAATGTTCTAAAATATATGGTGGATTCGTCATTCCTAAACGCAATCGACAACCTTCCGGTATTACATCAACTAATTTCCATAATAATTCCGGTAATGATGTACCAATATCACGACCATAAGTACCTGGAATAAATTCGAATTCCATTAAAAAATACAAATATGAATTAAATGTAATATCTACCTGTATCTTCGGATGTTAACCAGATTTCTACAACACCCTCATCAAAAGCTTGCTTAGCACGGGCTACAATCTCTTCCGGTGGATAACTAGCTAAATCACCACGTGCATGTTTCGTTTTACAATAAGTACATTGATTCAAACAACCCGTATTGATAGCAATAATTTCAATTAATGGATTCCTACGTACTTTTGGTAATAATAATGAAGCTCCACCTAATTTCTTACCATTCTCCTTTTTTTTACCAAACAAACGTACCGTATTACCTTTTAATGTTTCTTCAACAACTTCAACAACACGATCAATTTGTTGTACACCAACAACACTTAAATCTTGAACGAATGTTGCTTTTGGTGCACCTTGTGGTACACAACCAGCCAATACAACAGGTTTTCCATGTTTTTTAGCCGAATCGATCTCATTACGAAAATGATCTTCAGCTGGATTCTTTACAGTACAACTATTTAACAACCACAGATCTGCTTGTTGTTTATTCTCAGTTAATTTATAACCGTATGCAGCTAATTGACCGGCCATATATTCGGAATCTGAACTATTATGTGCACAGCCCCAAGTTTTTATATAAATTGATTGAGTACCAGGGATGTTATCGCCAGAGGGCTGTTCGACGTTATCTAGATTTTGCTATACAATACAAAAAGGTGATATATGGGAAAAAACGATTACTGTAGTGGAAAACTTACTTTTTTCTTTACAATAATTTTGATGTTTTTCCTATTATTATAACGTTCTTTTGGTGTTATATCGTCGGCTCCAATTAAATCTTCGATATCATCGATGGTATCATCGCATGACGGTGATATTGGGGCCATTTTTCACAATTATTTTCGACCTTTTTCTTTGCCGTGCTACCAATTGAGGTTAGAACAACTTTGTGAGGTTATGTATATATGTGACTATTTGTAGCTCTAATGGTGAAATGTGAATCAAAAATTGCAACAACTGGAGAAGGTTTCTATTGTCGTATAACTATAAATAGATATTATTCAGTGTGTAGATAAGAGACTCCAATTTTATTATTCTTTGAGAATTATTTTTTGAATTATTCAAAATTATTTCTGAAGGTTGGCCATCGTGTCGATGTTGGCTGTCTTGAAACTGAGCTGGTGCTGCAATGCGAAATTTACAGATTTGTCTCTAGATTTAGTGATTTATTTTCCATTTTTGTACCATCATAATGGGGGTACATTTATAGCTATCACATCTAATTGATTTACCCACCAATTTCTTTTATTGTTTTAAGGCCCAGTTCAGCCACAGTTTCTTATTTGAGACTTATGGTAGGCCGTACCGTAAATTAACCTTATGTTCCTTGTGAATAAGGTTCATTTTAATTAAGGAGAGTGCAAGTACGTAGCAATATAAAATGAGTCTTATGCTCAAGGGATATAAGGCAAATTTGGTCATAAGCGATGCTCAAATTTCCAAGTCTTTGATCAACATTTGCATGGCAACACTTGGCAATGTTGTTTGTCGGTATTGCAGTTTTCTGTAATTGTTCTGGGGTTCGTTTATAAGATTTATTAATAAAAATTTAACAAATTTTCCAATAATTCTGAATTCGAATGAAATGGCTTCTGTTTTGGAACAATTTGTAACAACAGTCCGGACGGCCTCATCGCTTGGTTAGTAATTTTCCAATAATTATCGAGAATTTTTCTTCCGGATACAATAAAATTGAGGTTATGTTTTACCGAAAATTTTTGTTTTTTCCAGGCAATTACAAAGTACTTTGTGAATATTTAAGTAAATCGACAGAAATTCTATTGAAAAATACTCAACATTTAGATAATGTATTAGAAACATTAGATCCACAACAACATTCATTAGGTTATTTGGTTGTGTTGTGTGCAAAATTTAATGGTCCATTACCAAATAATAGTGTTGATAATCGTTTTCAATTATCACAAGATTTTATACAAGAATGTAATGGGGAACAGATACGATTAGCACCGGACACATTTGCTGAATTATGTCATTTAATAACGAATTATTTAGTTGAACAAAAACAACCAATGAGAGGTATATTATTATTGAAGAAAGCTATATCGAAATTACGATTTTTCGATTCACAATTAACATCAATACATGCCGATCTATGTCAATTATGTTTATTAGCGAAATGCTTTAAACCAGCCTTAGAAGTTTTAGATATTGATATTACAGGAATTTGTCAAGAGGTTCAATTTTATTTATTTATTAAATTTTTTGTACAGAAATGTTTTTATTGCAAAAATTCTAGACGGGACAGAGTTCTAATGGATCGCAATTCGATGCAAAATATTTCCTATTATATTACTATTATGGTGGAATGATTTATTTAGCAATGAGGAACTTGGATAGGGCACTATATTTTTTTGAAGTTGCTATCACAACACCAGCCCATGCTGTTTCCCATATTATGCTAGAAGCTTATAAAAAATATATTCTAGTTTCATTGTTATTAAATGGCAAAGTTTGTTATTGTTTCGTGTGTAAAAAAATGTACAAAATTATTGATTTTTTTCAATTTTTTTAGATACAAACTGTGCCTAAATATGCTTCCCAAGTAGTACCAAGATTTATAAAACCATTATCACAAGCATATCATGATTTATCGAATGCATTCATTTTAAATAATACCTCAGATTTAAATACTGTTATTAATAAACATAGAGAAGTATTTGATAGAGATAATAATTTAGGTCTTGTTAAACAAGTTGCATCTGTACTTTATAAAAAAAATATACAAAGACTGACGAAAACGTTTCTAACATTGAGTTTATCAGATGTGGCTAGTAGGGTGGGTTTAGCTGGTCCATCGGATGCTGAACGTTACATCCTACATATGGTAGTATTTTCATATTTTTTGTTTTAAATTAATTAATTTTTGAATAATTAAAAAAAAAATAGATTGAAGATGAACAAATTTATGCTGCGATCAATCAGAAAGACGGTATGGTTATCTTCCGTGATGAACCAGATAAGTATGGTGGGCCGGATGTTTTAAAGAGTTTAGAACAACAATTATCTACATGTATGGAATTGGATAAACAAATCCTAGCAATGGATGAGGAGATTCAAGTTAATCTGGTGTATGTTAAGAAATCTAGTGGTGTACAAGAAGATGAACAGCCTAGTAAAAGTACATACGCTATGTAATTTATAGAATTTCCCCCCAGTTTTTTTTTTTTGGAGTTATAACAGGTTTTTGTTAGTGTTCGATTTCTTCTTTTCCCCCCACTTAACATTATGTACATTATTTATTTGTTTTTATATGTGGCTCAATAAACTATTTGTACACACACTGCTAAAATAACAAGGATTATATAGAAAAATTGATTTATTTATAATTATATTGTGAATATTAAACAAAATTCTATTCTATTACCCTAATAATTATTCTAATAATTCAACAACATCTAATAGAACTTGTTTTAGTGGATCTTCAATAGTTTGATCGAAATACGTAACGTTTTTCACGGAATTCCTAACTTCTTCTAATTGTTTGAGATGTTCCGGCCATACGCATTGTTCAAAATAACCTTCACAGTCTGGTGGTTCATAAACACGTGTCTGTCGTCTACGATAACACTCATCTTTATCCAATGTAAAATAATATTTTAAATCAAACAATGGTAATAATGGCTTATAATTGAAGATACAGAAACCTTCAATTATGATCACATTCAAATTAATCTCATCAACTTTTTTCTGAATGAAACCCTTCAAATCATCGACATTATTAAATTGTTTATTGTGTAGTAATAATGTTTGTTTATCGATAATTTCGGTAGATTTATGATTTCTGATCGATTTACAAACATTTTTGTACATTGTTTCCATATCCAAACTTGATAGAATATCAAAATTGATGTGATCCAATTCTGGTAACCAGACATGTCGAACATCATCAACTGGTAAGAAATAATCATCTTGCGATATTAATTGATTACGGGGAAATATCCGTTGTAATTGTGTCGCTAATGTTGTTTTACCACCACACGTGACACCACAAATACCGATAATTAACACACGACGTTTGTCGACAGGCATTTTGTTGAATTAAATAGAGTGATTTTATAAATGAAAACTGCGCACTTTTAGATTTATTATATTTATATATTATTCTATTCATAAAAACTGGAATAATTACGTAATATTGTTGAGGTTAAATTACATCATCCATTGATCGATCAAATGTGAAGTGACCTTTACGTTTTACGTCAATCGTACAATTTAATGTACAGCTGGTCGGGAAATCAATACAACTATAATTTTGAAAATGGCATATTTATTATTATCACTACTACAAGGCTACATTTTTTTTTAATAGTTTTTTTTGTATCATATTTCAACTCAGAAATTGAAGAAGAATCAGAAACGAAAATCAAAATTATCAGAAATTAAACAAAAACTGAATATGACTACAATTTCCGTTTCTGGAAATAATCACAAATCAAATCGTTGACGATAATTTACAAATAACAAAAAAAAAAAAACATGACTATATTTGTTTGAATTATTTCTATCATTATATTACACATTTGTTGACTTTATTTATAATTTCTTCACTGTATTATCAAATATGTTCCTCTTATCTAAAGGAGAGGATATTAACAAATTCGAATTTATTAAGGTATAACGGTAAATCATTGCTACACCCAGTGATTTTTTTTTGTTAATAAAATTGAGAAATCAACAAATTACAAAACAAACTAAATTAGACATAAAATTCGACCGTTCCAACAATAAAATTTAGCAATTTTGACGATTTCAAATGAGCACCTTCAATAGAGAACAAAGTTTAACAAAGAGTCTTTGGTAGTTTTTCAACAATTTTACATGACTACTACTTGTTTTTTTATCAGTAAAACAAGAATTTTTGCATAATCTGGTCCATTATACGCGTCAGGTGTAGCATTATTTACAACAACACACAACTATTGAATTAATTTAAATTAAATAATAATAATAATAATCACTGATTGCGTTTTGGAATTATTATCAAAGTATCAAAAATATGTTTTTATCTTCCAAGTAAATCAACTTCTACAACCTATGAACGGTTATAGCTGCCACATAAATTCCAAATTTTTGATGATTATTATTATACAAAAATTTTACACACATTAGCTTTATTTTTTAATTAATTAATTAATAATAATAATAATAATAAGTCTATAATCACTTTTGTTTAATTTTATATAGAAATCAAACCATTGCTGCTTTTCCTCCTTGTTCCAAACATCATCACCATATTCAAAACAAAATTGATATGTAAATGTATAGAATTAACAACAAAGTTTATAAATTTATTCTAACAATATTCCAACATATTTGTTGTTGTTGTTTATTTGTTTATAAAAATGAATATTGTAGAAAGTAGAAAAATGCACCAATTTTTATCCTCTATACAGGTAACTATTGACATAATTTTTGAATAATTATATTTAAATATTAAAAGCTTTCGCATTTATTATTATCAACATTTATGTATGTATATCTCACTTGTTGTTTGGTTATATATAATCCGATTTTTTCAGCCATATTATTTACATATTAATTTATATACAAAAAAAAAACAAAACGAAACTATCTAATCTTCAATGTTTTGCTAATCACCAGGATGTTCGGGACACGATCGATTCACTTCAAACCATTGATCTATGCATCTACAATTAACAATCATTATTGTTATTATTATAATTATTGCAATAATGATAAATCTTACGTTTTGTGGTATATACATAGACAAGGCAGGCGTGCTATAACATCACCTTGATTTAATTCTTCTAAACATATCACACACTCTTCTCCTTTATCATCAGTCAAAATATCTTCTACAATTATTTAAACAATTATATAATTATTAACAAATTTGAAATATTTAATTGAAATGTAATTACCGTTGTAGGAAAGCCGTGGTTTCGTGAGGCACATGACTAGGTGACATTCTATGTCGTCTGGAATTACAAATTTACTGCAAACTGGACACTTGATCCCTGCAACAACAAAATACCACAATAATAATAAATTATTTATTACGAATATGATGAATAATTGATAGAATCCTATAATTATATTTTTGTTTGGTTATTTCTACTCCTCCTATACTACACCTAAAAACGTTTAATAAATAATAAATATTGATTTTATATAATTTAATTTCCGATGTTTTTGCTTTATTGTTACAATTTCATATATTTTTTTATAGTTATACCTTCAAATATTTGTATACATATATTTAATGGTTATTATTAATTGATTAATTACCGTAAACAACATGATGGAATCGATTATTTGTATCGGGTTCTTCATCAGGAACGCATGATCCTATCACAATCCCCATAATAGCCAAAATGCAACAGACGAATTTACAATAAAGTTACGGAAATATCAAAGGTTGTTTTATTTTAATAATAATAATAATAATAATAATAATCAAATTCCATAATTCTGTTTTTTTCCAGAAAACAACAAATGGGTTTTTTATCAACAAATTAGTACCAGGTACAAAATTATCATTATTATAAAAATAATTGTAATGTTTTGTTTAATATAAAAAATAATGCACTTAATTCACGTTTGAGAACATTTCGGAAACAAATGAAATGTTTGTTTCAAATATTTTTCCATTTCTCTATACATATAACAATCAAAAGAAAAAAAAAGAATTATGGATAAATAACCATGCGCAATTCTCATCGTACACGTTTCTCTGTATAGGTATGTGGTATCTAATAGCAATATTTCACATTACTATAGCGACAATGTTTAACATTTCTATAACTAACAATAAAGCAATATAGATATAATTGATTAGAAAAGATCATACTATATTTATTTACGATAATATGCTTTAATATTCCATTAGTATTAGAGTAATGAGTGTTTTTTTTCTCTCCAACCTTGTGATAAAATAGGATTAAAGATTCATAAACCCCTGCTAAAAAAAAAAAAATGAAACACAGAGAAAAGAATCCCAACCAATTTTTTGTCTGTTTGATTTGTTTGTGGAAACATCTATTTTGGTATGGTAATCCCAACAGTGAGTAGAAACAAAACAAAACATTTAATCCTCCCATCAGTTGGTTATTTAAAATTTTAAATCTGCCACGTTCCCAATGAAATTATTTATAAGAACTAGGACTGCGGTGAGGATTTACAAAGAAATACAATAGATTTAAAAGAATTAAAAGGATTCTCTTCTTATCTTTATTGTATTTATTGCAAATTCTTCTAAAATGAAAAAGAAATCTAAACGTTATAAAAGAGCGGCATTCAAATCTCATTTTCGATGCTCAAATGTTGCTTAAGTGTCACTCTACTATGGCTGCACTCATAGGTCCGGAGCCATTCTATGGGTTAGCCTTCATCTACAGAATGCAGGAAACCGGTGAGTAGGAGAGTAGAAAGCGATAGGCAAAGAAATTTACTGATTATTCGCCTAAGAATGCTAAAAAGCTTGGTGATCTAACAATAAGTAGAAACAAACTAACAATAAGACTTCTGACTAGGCATCGCCCAGTAAAGCGGGATCCAAGCCAACACCAATTACACACCACGAACTTACACGCATCGTGGGAATATCATCCCCGAGCCAAGCTTGGCCGTGCCTCAACAAGCCCGAGACGCCGTAGGATCTCGGCTTAAGATGCCAAAAAAACTGGGCAAATAAAAGATGTAGTCTATCTGTCTTGGACAAGAAACCTCTAAGCAAGTTGGGTTGAAATGAGGTCTCTCAAAGAGATAGTTAGCTTTGCTAAAAAGATATCTTTCCTGGTATATCAATAGATGGAGTATTAAGAACAATAGACCCCTATAATCTAAAATAATCGGTATAAGTCCCACTCTACATTTTTTTATCTGTTCCGCCACAAACAAAGTTAAATACTGGAAAATCAAGAGCTTTTATTTGGAATTTTGTTTGTTATTTTCTAGGTTCCTTCACTACATTTATACATACAGGGATGTTTCAAGAGTGGTGTGACAAATTTTGGATTTCGTAGTGTTGGAAGCCTCATCAAAATAGACTTGTTAAATAACAATCGTTTTAATACAGTTGCCAAATATCACAATTAACTTTAATTAAATTGGATGCATTTATTTAATCACATTAAATGATATTCTGGCAAATGATCTCCAATAAATATACAGCACTATTAGCTTATGCTGGTTTTTGTTTCAAATTTGAAACACTAAAGAATTTGAAGCACTACATACAGATAAGGTGAATGTTTGGAATTTAGAATACGTCTTTGAAAGAAGTCTCCCATATAGAAAAATCTTTATAATTTGTAATTCAATAAGTAAGCAGTGGATAGTAACTAGTGATACACCGTTGAAAAGTCAAAGGTCCAATGTATCGCTGGCAAAAAGAGGGGCGCGTGCGGAGAGATACACAGTGAACTTAGGCGCCCATTATAAAATAATTACCTAACCAAGGTACACAAATGATGTGCCTATAGCTTCATATGGATAAAAACGGTATTAAAACTGTGACCCCTGATTGTACCGACAATTATGAAACGTTTATACAATTAAAAACCAGACAAATCACATCAAATGCCACTCATACGGCGCGCTATCGAACGCATGAGGAATATGCGTAAATAACGAAAAACGCACAAATTCAAGTCATTTGAACTTAGCCATCCTCGTATATTTCCCTCTTCTTGTAAATCCAAAATGTATTTACAAAGCAGTTTAGATAGTTATCGTTTGCCAATAGCAGGCATGAATTATATACTTATACCGGTTCCGGTTAATAGACCAATTTTTCAAAGTTGTTAGCATTACATAAATAATTTATTGTTTTAATGTTAACAAACTGAAAGTTGTTTAAATATTTGTTTCTATAACATACAACCTTATGAACTCAACAAACTTAATAAACAAATAATTCAATTAATTAAATGTGAAG